>PVHX01004493.1:0-125087 GCA_004024805.1 Geosciurus inauris | reverse complement strand
CCACTCTTCCAGGCTCCACGGAGGGCACTAGTTCACCCACACCTGTTTCGGGCACCAGCACCACCAGGACCAGTCCCAGCGAGACAAGCACAGCCACCACTTCTTCTTCTGTGTCCACCACAGCGGCCACCACTTCCCCTGGAGCCACCTCCACTGCAGGTCCTACCACTCCAACCACCACCATTACCTCACCTGCTACCAATGAGGGAAGTACTTCCTCAGCTTTTTTCCCAGGCAGCACCACACCTGGGACTTCTGTCCCTGCCTTCAACACTGGTTCCACCACTCCTGTTGCCACCACGGCACCGTCTAGCACTTCCACAGGGGCCTCTTCTTCTGCCCCCACACCAGAGCCCACCACCCCTGGATCCACACCCACTCATGATAACACACAGTCAACACCAAGTTTTTCCCTGAGCACAGAGGTGTCCACTTCCACCCTAGTGAGCATAGTCCCCTCTACTGTGGTCAGCCCTCTCTCCACAGTGACATCTCCTAGCACCTCCCCTTTTCCTACCAGTGTTGTGTCCAGTACCCCTCTGTCCACCCAGCTCTTGTCCACATCTTCCACCCCTCTGCTGGACACCACTCCCCTTGCTAGTACAAAACCCCCCATACCGAGCGTCCCCTCTAGCACAGTGCCCATGTCCTCTACTCCTTCCACCACTTCCACCGTGACATCAAGGACGTCTTCGACTACGACCACTACAGTTCCCACCACCCCGAGAGGTAAGCCATGTCTCAATTTTCTATTTTTTTTTTAAAGATACCTCTGTCTTTCATCACTATTATTCTCTTCTTATTTCACATTTACCCTGTTTTATGTTCTTCCGCTGTTGATCCCTTTCCATATTTTAGTTTTTCACATGGTTCACTCCATGTCTTCCATTTTTTCTTTGTATTTTAATGTTTTTTGTTATTGATTTTTCTGCATAATAAGGTTGAATTCTGCGTGTGTGTGGGGGGTGTGCGGGGGGAGAGTTAGCTTTCCAGGAGAATGGTACCAGCAATTCTCATGTGTACCTTTGGCAACTTTTTCTCTGTCAACATTAACTTTCTTTTCACTTCCTCTTTTCTACAGAAGGTATACTCTCTTGTATTCGTTTTGACCTCTACCTTCATGCCCTTGAAGTTTTCTCTGTCCTTATGTTCCATCTTTTTCTGACTTTAGAACTTTGACTTTACTTTGCTTTTGATGAGATATACCTTTTTCTGACTTTAGAATTTTGACTTCTTTGTCTTTACTTTGCTTTTGATGAGATATTTGCTCTTAGAATATCTTATCCCAATTCTTTATTATGTATATTACATAATGTAAGGTATGCCTATATTTTTTCCAGATCAGGAAAAGATATCTGTCCTTCATTAAATAAAACATACAAATTAAAATACTTGAAAACATTCATTGATTTAGACTTCCCATGGGCATTCTCACAGACCTATGATCTATGTCCTGGAGCATTGCCGGTCCATGTTTAACTGGTGAAAAAGAAGTGTTGTTCTTCCTCTTTTAACTACTACATTTTCTCAGAACTTTGCAGTTTCTTCTTAAATTGTCTGGGTTCTGCCCAGTTGTCTTTATCTTGTTGGGTCCTTTGTTTTTCAGACAAGAGCCCCAAGCTTCTTCAGGTTGGAAAACTGGGTCTTGTGTCTCTAGAAAGTCCCATAGGTATTGTCTTAGTCCATTTGCGTTGCTGTGACATATTACCCAACGCTTGGTAAGGTATAAGAAAAAGGTTCATGATTATTTGGTTCATGATTCTGGTGACTGCAACAACATGGAGCTGGCATCTGGCCATGCTGTTCCTGGCTGCATCCTAATGTGAATGGTAAGTGGAAGGAGCACCAGGTACATGCATAGGGACACGTGTGCAAGCTAGGAAGCAGGAGCATGAGGATGGGCCAGGTTTGCTTTTTTATAACAACCCTCTTGAGGAAATGCATCCATTCTTGTGAGGCCCTACTCACTCTACCAGATCAGCGCTAATCTATTCATGAGGATGGAGCCCAGATAGAAACTAGTTAGTTTCTATTACCTCCTAAAGGTCCCACTACTAAATAGGGGACTGAGATTCCAGCATATGCATCTTTGGGGGACACCCTTTAAACCATGTGGATGTTGCACAAAAATTGCCAGGTGCTACACAACCGTGGGGCTCACCGCTGGTGTTGGTCACCACTTTGGAGGCTGATGGTGTCCACCTCTGTCCTTTTTCTCTTCCCCAAACACTGTACTTCCTTTTACGCTGTCGGGCAACAGGGAGAACACCCAACTTTTGCTTTTGAAGCTTTTCACAATCTTTGCTTGGACACTTAAATCAGGTCTGAGCATCTTCAGTAATGAGAGAGGAAGGAGGGAGAAGAATGAACTGATTTAGGATTTATGGCTCTCTAGTGTGCCAGGACCCTAGACTTAGAGGCTGCGGGATGTGACTGTCATAACTGCGGCTCCTGCTCTCTGAGTCTGGTGGGGCTAGAACAGAAAGCAGCCTTGGCAGAGTATACATGTAGTTCATGTACACACCCTGAATTCTGCTCTACATGGGCACAGCGATATTCCAGAAACGTCAAAAAAGAGAGAGCTTTAGATTTTGCGGGTTGATTGGCATGGATCACCAAAGGCTGTCAGTAACCACCTCCTATCCTTTTTTTGTGGCACGTACCAGGTATTAAACCCAGGGGTGCTTAACCACTAAGCCACATCCCTACCCCTTTTTATTTTATTTTTTTATTTTGAGACAGAGTCTTGCTAAGTTACTGAGAGCTTTGCTAAGTTGCTGAAGCTGTCATTGAACTTGTGATCCTCCTGCCTCAGCCCCCTGAGTCACCGGGATTACAGGTGTCCTCCACCACACCCGGCTCCGCCTCCTGTCTTTTAAAACTATGTCTGTACTCCTCCCTCAAGCTCCATGAGCCAGGAAATAGGAGAAGCATCCTAAAGAGAAGTGATAGTAATGAGCTCTTCTGAAGCGGGTGCTGAGGGTCAATGACCACATTCCTTCTTTTTTTTTTTTTTTTTTTTGTACTGGGGATTGAACTCAGGGGCACTCGACCACTGAGCCACATTCCCAGCCCTATTTTGTGTTTTATGTAGAGACAGAGTCTCACTGAGTTGCTTAGCGCCTCGCCCTTGCTGAGGCTGGCTTTGAACTCGCGATTCTCCTGTCTCAGCCTCCCTGAGTGCTGGGATTACAGGCTTGAGCCACCGCGCCCGGCTACCACATTCCTTCTTAACTTTCATGGAATCTCGATTGGTCCAGTTCCCTGGTTTCTCTTATTCTGTCTCCTGTTTTGTCTTCCTTAGCTCTGATGGTGCCGTTCACCTCTCACAGCGCCAGGTTTCTCCCTCCTCATGTACTGAAGTAAAGCACAATGAACTCTAAGGGGTCTGGGCTGCCTCTGCCTGGACTCCTGGACAGGTCTCAGTCTCTTTCTGCCTCCCTTCTCCTGTCTATGAAGAGAGGATGATCCTCACTCACCTGCACACCCCAGATCCCGCGAGAGTATCCCATCGGACAGCATCTTTGAAAACACATTCCCCGCTGTAACATGCTGCGCAAATGGATGTGGTTGACCGGGGCCTTCTCTCTTTCAGGGAACTGCCTCAACGGAGGGATGTGGATAGGAGAGACCTGCAATTGTCCCCCGGGCTTCACAGGAGATCGATGTCAGTATGTGGTCAACGTCTGCATGAATGGAGGCTTCTGGGATGGGATCAAATGTCAGTGCACCAGCCTCTACTATGGGCCACAGTGCGAGACTGTGGTGGAGAGTCTTGAGATTGGTACGTGACACCTCACAGCTTTCCCCTCCCTGCGCCAGGCCCAGTGCGTCCACACAAAGCACCGGGTGTGTGGCAGGGAACATCGCCTCTTTGAGTGTAGACATTAACCTAGTGGTAAGAGAGTTGAAAACATTTGTAAATGACTAAAATAAGAAGGTATATTTTGGAAAAAAAACACAAATATGGCCCAGAATTTTACCATAAAATGCAATACAGATGGTCCTTGACTCATAATGGTTCAACTTAGGATTTGAGGGCTTTACATTGGTGCCCCTAAAAGTGATATGCATTCAGTAAGAACCATACTGCAAGGTTTGAACATGAATCTCTTCCCAAGCTAGGGTTATCAGGTATGCTGTCTCTCAAGATGCTGAGCTGCAGCTCCCAGTCAGCCCCATGACCCCCTGCGGGTGGGGGAACCACGGGCACTCTGCAAGGTTGCTGTTAAGATTTTCTTAGGTTAGTGGATGCAACACATTTCAGTGTATGGTGTTTTTTTTAAATTTATGATGGGTTTATCCAGATGTAACCCCATCATAAACCAAGGAACATCTGTGTATGACAGAGCACAAGGCAATACGGGTAGAATTTTCTAAGAGAATATAAGACCCAAGGCCCCTTCAGCTCTATCCTTCATCCCTGAAGAGTAGAGCACACTCACCTCTCTTCCCAGGGGACAGAGGGTCAGGGGAGACCCAGGTTGCTCTCTCTACCCAGAGTGGGCTTGTGGGGGTGCAGATCTCCTTGGTAGGGAGCTCAGAGGTGGTACTTGCTCAGTAAGTGATGCTCCTGTCACTTCCCTCCAGAGCCACCACCGCAGACAGTCACTGCCCAAATGGAACTGACTGTGGCAGTAATTAGTGAGGAGTACAGTGATGATTTGCAGGACCGGTCTTCCAAGAAATTCAAGGAGTTCAATGACACATTCACTGAACAGGTAAACCCGGGAGAGCAAGTCCCCAGGGCCACTCAGTCCCCCCAGGTAGGAATCCAGAGAGGTTAGAAAGCAGCTGAGGACTGTTTCCTTCTGGACTTGTGAGTTCTCAGCTCCCCTGCATCCTCAGGACTTGCTAAGGAGGCTGGACACAGAGGAAATCAACTTCCTCTGGAGGCTGCTGGGCAGGGTTGGTGTCTGGGAAGGAACCTTTCCATTCCAGTGGGGACTGGGGAGGACCGAGGGGTGCTGAGGGACAGGGCAGCCATCCTGACCCTCCTGACATTCCACAGAAAGGCCCAGCAGGCCCCTAGATGGGACTTCTGGGATGATATAGTGACCCTTTGCCTTTCAGATGAGAATAATTTATTCCGGAATCCCTGAGTATGGAGGAGTCAACATCACAAGGTTGAGGTGCGTATCCAGGGCTGGGCCTCTGGAATGGAACCAGTAGTCCTAATTATAAAGGCCACTGTGACCATGCCACCTGTCCCAGCCTGTGAGGGCTGCCCCAGTGGAACATGAGGTCTGGGGGCTTCAGTAAGATAAAGTGACTGCTCACAGTTCTGGAGGCTGGAAGTCCAAGATGAAGGTGTGGGAAATGTTGGTTTCTCCTGAGACTTTCTCCTTGGTTTGCAGATGGCCACCTTTCTGCTGGGTCTTCATGTGGCCTTTTCTCTGCATGCATATCCCAGCTTCTCCTTGTTCTCAGCTGTCTCCTATTTGTGTGTGTGTGTGTGTGTGTGTGTGTGTGTGTGTGTGTGGTGCTGGGGATTAAACCCAGGATCTTTTGCATGTGAAGCAAGCACTCTTCCAACAGAGCAACTGAGCTACATCCCCAGCCCCACATTTCTCCTTCTCATAACAACAGTCCAGTTAAAAGCCTTACTTTAACTTCACCTGGTCCTATTCTGAGGCTTGGGGGTTAGAGTTACAGCCCATGAATTGGGGGGCTGAGTATAACACCATTCATCCCATAACACTTCTCAACAATGATTTCACATCCTTTCCCCACTGGAAACTTATAAGGAATGAGGGAGGCCAGCCAGGCTGTTCCCATTGCACAGATGAGAAAATTGAGGCTCACATAGGTGCAGCAACTTACCTGAGGGACCAATTACACAGTGGCAGAATCAAGATTCAATCCTCTTATGTCAGGAACAGACCATCTGGAAAACCCAGAGCGGCAGTGTGAGTGAGGGATACCTTTAGTCTTCAGAGATGAAGCCAAATAATTAAGCCTGGGGAGGGAGGTGCCCAGGGAAAAGGCTTCCAAGTCCTACTTGCCCTCGTGGTTTAGCAGAACCTTGATGGACAGTTTTCACAAGGAACTTAAACTTTCTGTGCGGCACTGGGGACTGGACGCAGCACCTTGGGCATGCTAGGCAAGTGCTCTACCAACTGAGCTACAGCCCCAGCCCTAGGATCCTAAAACCAATATAAAATGGAACAGAAAGCCCTGGAAAACGATGTGAGTTGACCAGCATGTTTTTGCAATTCTAACTGGGAACCTCTCTCACACAGAGAGGCTTCTCCAGGTGGGATGGTTGGGCTCTCCAGGAGGCTCCCGGCTTCACTTACAGCTGTGAGCAGCTCTTTTGTCTGAGAAAAGCTTCTTCTCTCTGGTCCAAACACTACTTTTGCTGGACTGGCCTGCACTGACCACGCAGGCTTCTTCTGTTCCCTGCATGGTGGTGATGAAGGGTGGGCCTCCGTAGGGAGAATCCTAGTGCTCTTTCTCTCCCAGTCCCGCTTTATTGCACAAAGGAAGGGCTTCTGAGGCATCGAGCCAGCAGCTTTAAGTTCCTGGTCTTAGCTGGCTGCCTGAACGTGTCCCTGGGCTGCCCTCCTTGGACTGACCCAGTAGTCGGCTGGAGATCCAGGGATCCCTCTGCAAGCCCATCCTGGGATAGCCCCCTGCAAGGTTCTCCTGGGATCTCTCCACAAGCCCCAAAGTTCTGCCTTTATCATAGCCCATATTTCTATCTACCCCACCTCAGAGGGCTTCTGGAAAACACAGGACAGCAGTTTCTGTGCAGGGGACAGTTCCAGGGAAGTCTGGGAGTGGGAGGAAGAACCCTGGACCCCGCCGTGCGTGCGTGCAGCTCCCGACTGTGCAGACAGGACATTGAGGCACCCGAGGCTCGTTAACTGGTCCAAAGTCACGCTTCTACTTAGGGTCAGTGGCAGGATTTCATCTGCATCTCCTGATTCCCTCTATGCCTCCACGAGAGGAGAGCGATAGAGCCTGGGAGGTGTCCCAGGGCCACTGCCAAGCGGGGGTCATGCGATGGCTGCTTCCCCGATGTGAAAGGTGGGCTTGAACTGAAGGTCTGGTTCTTTCCAACTCGGGTGTTGTTCTGTGAGTTGGTCTAATTCTACCATTCTGTATGTGGTGTGTATAGTCATCCTGCTGTATCTGTGGGTTCTGCATCTGTGGATTCAACCTAGCTGTGGATCAGAAATATTCTAGGAAAAAAATTGTGTTAGTACTAAACATATACAGGTTTTTTCCTTGCCACAGTCCCTATTAGGCCATATGACAATTATGTACGTAACATGTGCACTGTATTGGTATAAGTAATTTAAAGATGATTTAAAATATATGGAAAAAACTCTGGCATGTTGGCTACGCCTATACTCCCAGCTACTCAGGCAGGATCCCTTGAGCTCAGGAGTTTGAGGCCAGTCTGGGCAACATAATGAGACCCCCATCTAAAAAGAAGAGCCAGGCAGTGTGGCACACACCTATAATCCCATCTACTCCAGAGGCTGAGGAAGGAGGATCAGGAGCTTGAGGCCAGCCTTGGCAATTTAATTTCAATTGTCTCAAATGAAATTAAAACCAGCTGCAGTGGCATAGGCCTGTAATCCCAGTGGCTCAGGAGGCTGAGGCAAGAGGATCTCAAGTTCAAAGACTGCTTCAGCAACTTAGTAAGGCCCTAAAGAACACAGAGCAACCCTGTCTCAAGAATAAAAAGGAGCCAGGCGCGGTGGCTCAAGCCTGTAATCCCAGCACTTAGGGAGGCTGAGACAGGAGTATCGCGAGTTCAAAGCCAGCCTCAGTAATGGCGAGGCGCTAAGCAATGGCGAGACCCTGTCTCTACATAAAACACAAAATAGGGCTGGGGATGTGGCTCAGTGGTCGAGTACCCCTGAGTTCAATCCCCAGTACCAAAAAAAAAAAAAAAAGAATAAAAAGGGCTGGGGTTGTAGCTCAGTGGTAAAGTGCCCCTGGGTTCAATCCCTAGCACCCAAAATAAATAAATTAAATTTAAAAGGGCTGGAGGTATAGCTCAGTGATAGAATGCTCCTGGGCTTAATCCCCAGAACCACAAAGAAGGAAAAGGAGGAAAGAAATGGAAAGAAGGGAGAGAGAGAAGAAAAAAAAAAAATATATATATATATATATAGGAAAATTTGCATAGGTTCTATGCAAATACTATGTCATTTTATATAAAGGACTTGGGCATCCTCAGATCTTGGGCAGTCCTGGAACTAAACTCCAAAGGATATTAAGGGCTAACTATATTGTGAATAATGTAACTATCATATAGTATACATTCTAATAGATAATATTATATAATTCAATTATTCCACATGCTGTATTAGTCTATGTGCTATTCTAATTTTCTTCTATGAGTATTTTCCCCAAATCTGATGTTGATAGTTAAGCCTCTCAATATAGCATCAAGAAGAAAAAGGCAAGAGGGCTTAGACTTCTAGAATTTAGGAATCTTGGATGGTAAGCATAGGAGGCTGGACTTTCAGTGTATTTTTAAATCCAGAAGGACCCATTCTCAGGGCCCGCATAATCTCTGTGCTCTGGGCCAGCAGTGCCAGCTTGCTGACCTGAAGGCTTTCTGGTTCCTTTTATAAACAGAGGAAATGGCCTTAAAAAATTCTGGGGCTACATTGTTCTCTTGAGAGTGTTGACCTTGGCTTCTAAACCCTAAGTAGATTAAACCCTAAATCTTGGGATTGTTTTGGTGGGGGGAAACTGGGGATTGAAACCAGAGGCGCTTAACCACTGAGCCACATCCCCAGCCCTTTTAAATATTTTATTTAGAGACAGGGTCTTGCTGAGTTGCTTAGGGCCTCATTAATTTGCTGAGGCTGGCTTTGAACTCGTGATCCTTCTGCCTCAGCCTCCAGAGCCTCTGGGGTTACAGGCGTGTGCCACCACACCTGGCCTTGGGAGAGATTTTTAATTGGAGTTTCAATCTTCTGGGTGTCGGAGATCGTTTTAGAGTTGACAAAAATAGGTGTGATTAGAAAAAAATACACGTCTGTGCCTTTGGATTTCTGCATGCCATCTTAAGAGGCTCACAGTCCTGCAGCCCTTCACCTGTCCCTAGGAAGTCGTGACCCCTGAAAGAGTCCCTGCAGTGATCTCCTACCCTGAGGCCAAGCCCCCTTCAGGACCCCTCAATGTCTTGCTGGGTTACATCTAGTGACCATTTAAGGATGGCCTCTCCGTGGCCTCCACCAACATCCAACCACATCACTGAGGCACCTTGGAGGTTTCCCAGATGGCCTCCCGCCTTATAGAAGGCTTCCCTTAGGTGCATCAGGTGCAGGCCAAGGGCCTGTCCTGGTGCCTGGAACAGAGCGTTTGCCTAGGAGGCCTCAGGTCATCATTTTGAGGTTCCTCCCCCAGCTCTGCCTCCCCAAGGGAGCAGACAGGGCAGAGCCTGCTTGGGGAAGAGGCGGGAAGGGCCAGCACCCAGGCCCAGCACCCAGGCTGACCCGGAGGATGCTCAAGGACGTCATCTCTCCTTCCTCAGGCGCGGCAGTGTGGTAGTGGAGCATGACGTCATCCTGAAGGCCAAGTACACCCCAGAATACAAAGAAGTCTTCAAGAAGGCCACTGAGGAGGTGGAGGAAAAAATCCAGAAGGCAACCAAAGAGCTAATAAGCAACAGCTTTAACTGCACATGTAAGCGCCTGGCTTCCAGGTGGTGGTGCCTCAGAGGCCTTCATTTTTGTCACCCTTCTCAGCATTTTGTCCCTGGAAGGTGGGGGGAAGGGAGGGAGATTTCCACACACTGAGATCCAGGAAGCAGTCCTGGAGCCTGTCACTCAGACTGACAGATTCCAAGGAGTCCTGGAAAGGAGGCTGCAGAGCCACATAGGGTCCTGCAGGGCACCGGAAGGATCCAGGACAGCAGGGTCTCCTGGGAAATGAGGACTAAGCTGGTTTATTATGCAGTGAATCTTCTAAACACAGAGAGGTGCGGGGATGGTGGCAAAGAGGGGCATGAGAGAAAAGAGACCTAGGGAGCTGCAGGACCTCGGAGGAGGCTGTTCTGAGAGCTGGAAGAGAGGCTGGCCCCGCCTCTGCACAGACCCGCTTCCTGCGTCCCCGTCCCCATCGCAGCCCCACACCCCGCACAGGCCTCAGCCCTGTGGGGATGCTGGGCAGGCTGGTCACAAGAAGTCCCTTGTGTCTCCTTCACAGACCTTTTGTGTTTCAACTCAACTGCCACCAGCGTGCAAAACATTACGGTCACCCAGTACAATCCTGAAGGTAAGTGACACGGTGGTTTCAGGAAGGGCTGAGGAAGTGAGGGGGCAGTGGAAGTCAGACAGGGGTCTGGCGCCCTGGTCACAGCTGCCCCCTGTGCCCTCAGAGGAATGCCGGGAGAAGGCTGGGGAGGAATATGCCGCCTACTTCACCGTGGAGTACAAGGACCAGAAGCCCCACTGCATCACGCCCTGCATGGCCGGCTTCAAGACCTCCCTGAACTGCCACTACGGCAAGTGCCAGCTGCAGCGCAGTGGCCCCCAGTGCTAGTGAGTACCTCACTCTACCCCCAGCCCAGCCCCTTGGGTCTACCCAAGATGCTGTCTGGAGGTCAAGGTCATGGAACTAGATCCCAGTATCTCCTGGATACATCTGGTCGCAAAGGACTCGGGGAGGACATGCATGGCCAAGCCCCCTGGCCAGGTTCAGAATAGACTCAGTAGCTGGTCAATCCGATGTCCTGTCTGTGCTGGGTGAGACTGAGGGCAGAGCGAGCTCCAAGGGAGCAGAAGGAAGGTCCCAGCTTCAGGAAATGTCAAGTCTGATATGGAGGCAGGGGCTCCATGTCAGGAGGGAAAGAAGGCCACACATCTCTGTGGGAGGAGGGAGCCCACAAAGCCCAGTCATAGAGGTAAAAGCCAAGAAAGACGTTGCCAATCAAAACCGAATTAGAGAGCGTGACAGCCCAGCAAGAGCTCCACGGATGCAGAAGGAGCCACATGGAGGTGAAGGCCTGAGTGGTCACTCTAGGACAGCTTCCTGGAGGAGGAACTTCCAAGCTGGCCTGAGAGGAACAGAACAGGGCTTCAGAGGGCAGCTCTGGGAGAGGGAGAGCTTCAGAGGGGGACCAGGGGCTCCAGATCAGGAATGGGGACAGCTTTTCTGAATAGAGAGAACTGAAAGTGAGGATCCTTAATGGGTGGGTGGAAGGGTCACTTTGGGGTGCAGCCAATGGAAGTCCTAGGGCTGGGCTAACTGTCCCAGGTCTTGGGTTGCTACTGTGGGCACAACCCAGAGCCCTGGCACTGGGTGTTAGACCCTCTGAAGTGCCAGCTCAAGGACATTGGATGTGGTCTCTGCCCATCCTCCTTGCCCCACACCTTGGCTGTCCCCTTCCCCTCTTCAGGGGTCAGGGCCCAGCTCCGAGACTGGTGCTGACTCCACTTTCTCCCCCGGCTCCTCTCCCCCATCTCAGCTGCCTGATCACAGAAACTCACTGGTACAGGGGAGAGACTTGTGAGTGGGGCATCCAGAAGAGCCTGGTGTATGGACTCCTGGGGGCAGGCGGTGCGGTGGTGCTGGTGGTCATTGTGGTCCTCTTGGTGTTCACACTCCACTCCAGGAGAGAGGTGGAAAGGTGAGCCACTGCCATCTCCTGTCCCCTTCCTCCAGCTCCTCCTCCTCCTCCCCCTTCCTCCTCCCTCCCCCAGATCCTTCCATCTTCAGTCTCTCCCACCCCCAAGGTGAAGAGCAGGGAGCTGAAAACATGGACATAGCTTGTCCTTGGGTCCTTGTCCCTGCTCCCTGATCTTGATGAGGTCTCTGTGTGTTTCTATCAATAGGCAAAAGTCCAGAGTGTCTCAGTTGTACCAGTGGCATGAAGACGATGGTGGATCTGTCCCTGGGACCTTCCGAAACGTTGGCTTTGACGTCTATGAAGGTATCGGCAAATTCCGCTGGACTCAGATGTGCAAAGCATGGGACACACAGAGAGGGACCAGGGGCAAACACTGGTGCTTGAAGGACAGAAGGGTGCTTGGGTACAGTGTGCACGCCTGTAATCTCAGTGAAGTGGTAGGTGGAGGCGGGAGCATGGTAAGTTCAAGGTCAACCTGGGCAACTTAGTGAAGCCTTGTGTCAAAATAAAAAAATAAAAAGGGCAGGTGTGTAGCTCAGTGGTAGAGAAGCCCTTGGTTCAATCCCTAGTACAAAAGAGGGAGGGGAGTATTTGCCATCTCCCAAACATTTGGTGCCACATTGGAAACTCTATTTCCATTGCTGGTTCCTGCAAGACCCTGCAAGGGCAGGGCATAAGCGGGGCACTCCTTGGCTAGCCCACTGGGGAGGCGCGGGCTACCTGAAGGTGCTAGGTTTCTCTAGAACACAAAACTCCCTATGTGGACATAGATTCATGCCTAGAAGTGGGTGAGCTCATTAACAGGTCAGTTGCAACTCAGCAAAGAGATTGACGTTAGATTTTGTTAGGTTACATGCACATGTTGAAAGTTCTAGAAATAAAGTCTTTAAATTCTAAAGATGAGAAATCATAGAATAAGAAAATGTCTCAGAAGAGTCTTTAACTTCTAAGAAGGGGAAGGTTGGAATGAGTAAAAAGTCCAGTTAATTCACAAAAAGGTAGGAAAGGAGGGGGAAAAAAAAGGAGAAGACAAATAGCACAAAATAAGGTGGCAGAAAGCATCCAAACCATCAATAGGCATAGAAAACGCAAGTAGATTAAACACTCCAGTTAAAAGAATGATTTTAAAAAAAAAATCAGGGATGAGAGGAACATGGAAAACAGATGGATAGAGAAAGGATAGAATATGGAAAAGGAAAACAGCATTGCTAGGCAAAATATTTCTTGTTCTTTACACACCTCCATTCATTGTGGGAAAATAAATTTTAAGGCGAGAGGGGCGGGGGGAATGGATTACTGTTAGACACAGTCTAACTTGTGTGCCCAATGAGTACATCTTTAAAATATAAAAAAGCAAAGATTGACGAAACTGTAAGGGAAAATGGACAAGTCCACCAACATGGTGGGAGATTTAAAAATACCTCTAACAACTGATTCATCAAGCAGACAAAAATCATCAAGAATATAGAAAGCTTGTACCCAATAACTGGCAGCCTTTATATAATACAGAACACCATGTTCAACAACTGGAGAGAACATAATCATAACAAGAGTATATGGAAAACTCATGATGGCTACATACAAGGCCACCAAAAAAAAAAAAAAAAAAAAAGAAAGGAAAGAAAAGGCCTCAACAAATTTCCAAAACAAATACATAAGTCAGATTACATTATCTGACCACAATGCAAGTAACTTAGAAATCAATACCAAAAATATTTGTAGAAATAAAAACAAAAAATTCTTTATCTTCAGAAATTAAGTTTCTAAAAAACTCATGAGCCAAATACGAAATCATATGGAAGTTATAAAATATTTGAATCTAAATGATTATGAAAATACTTAGCATGAGGGCTGGGATTGTAGCTCAGTGGTAGAGCGCTTGCCTCGCATGCGTGAGGCCCTGAGTTCGATCCTCAGCACCACATACAAAGCAATAAAATAAAGACATTAAAAAAAAAAAAAGAAAGAAAATACTTAGCATGAGAACTTGGGGAGCCATCACAACTATACTCAGAAAGAAATGTACAGCCTCAAAAGACTTGTAACAGGGAGTTGCCAGGATCAAGCAATTTAGGCAGTCCGCCACGTTTTCAGTTTCAAGGGTATGGGATGAACCCCCTCACCCTCTCTTGAGAGCTTACCTGTGTCTGTGGGACTTTATCCTCCTCTAGAAAGAGAAGATTACATTCACCTGGACTCCATCTACAGTAACTTCCAGCCCTCCCTGAGTCACATAGACCCTGCAAAAAAGGTAAGAACAGCTTGGGTGAGACTCTCACCTCCTCCACTCGAGATGCCATCTTCCCCAGTATACAGTAGGACCCTCAGCTAGTGAAGCCATGTGTATGGTTTGTTGGGCCAGGCAATAGTCCCTGGACTACACTGCCAGGAAATGAGCAGAACTCAGGGGAGAAGTAGGTAAGGGAGATGGAGGAAGGTGGAATCTACCCTCCCTAAATCCCTCTGTGATTTCCCTCTCCACTGTATGTCCATCATGACCAATTTATTTCGTTATTTTAATTTTTAAGCAAGCATCAACATCAGAACAATAGTACAGTAAATACTTATATGCCTCATCCAGACAGTGATGTTTAACATGTTGCCATGTTTTATTTTTCATATCTACCTATCAATTCAATCATTCAATCCTAGAGACTCAGGGGGCTGAGGGAGGAGGACTGCAAGTTGGAGGCCAGCCTCAGAAACATAATGATTCTCTCAGCAACTTAGGGACACCCTGTTTCAAAATAAAAAGGGCAGGGGATGTAGCTTGGTGGTAAACACCCCTCAATTCCATCCCCAGTGCCAAAAAAAAAAAAAGAAAAAAATTTTTCTTAGTAAGCAATTTGGAAGTTAATTGCAAACAGTTTGATACTCTCTCACTAAACACCTCTGTACATATTCCCAAATACCATTATTATACCCAGCAAATTGATAAGAATTTCACAATATCATCCAATATCCAATTTTCCCAACTGATCTAAGGGCATCTTTTATAACTTTTTTTTCCATAGGTAGATACAAATTTCACTTGCTAAATGTTGTTGTCTCTTTGGTCTTTGTATCTAGAACTGACTCCTGCTTTTAAACATATATTATGTGGGGCTGGGGTTGTGGCTCAGTGGTAGAGTGTTTGCCTCACATGTGGGAGGCACTGGGTTCAATCCTCAGCACCACATATAAATAAATGAATAAATAAAGATCAATCAACAACTAAAAAAATTTTTTTTAAAAAAACATATATTATGTAGTTTTGAAAGAGTCTAGGATGGTTGTCTATAGGAGAGTCCCATACTCTGCATTTGTCTGGTTGTTTTCATTTAACTTGTTCTACAGTCCTCTGTCATCCCTATAAACTGGAGGTTTGGTCTAGAGGCTTAATTAGATTCTGCTTGAACATCTTTGTTATGTCTTAGATAATGTTATTGCATCACCCAAGAGAAACACAACATCAGATTGTCCCATGGAGGCTGACGCCATGATTGGTCCCCCTGAGAGAAAGTGACCACTTATTAATGATCTCATTAATATTATTTCATCTGGGTGGATATTTGAGGGCAGAAAAATCACCAAGTGTGATGGGCCTCAGATACTGTGTGTGTGTGTGCGTGTGTGTGTGTGTGTATGTGTGTGTGTGTATGAGAGAGAGAGAGAGAGAGAGAGAGAGAGAGAAAGAGAGAGAGAAAGCTAATCTTGGGGCAAAAATAAAATCCCTGGCCAAGCTGCCTGTAAACCTACCTGATGAGGGAGGGAAGATACGATGTGTTTGTGCTGGATTCCAGGTAATAGGACAAGTTCAAAGCTGAGCATTTCCTTAGGCCCAAGCTTCTAATGCTTCCAAACCCAAATTCTTCGTGGGCCCAACCCTCATTGAATTCTGTTTCTCTTTTCAGGTCCAAATCCAGAGGCCCGAGGTGGTAGTTACAGCATTGTAAAGCAAAGCAGTTTTGTGTGGAGCTGTGGGATCTGGGAGTGAGGAGACCCCAGATGGGCTAAGCTTGGTGGAACATTTCCCCATGGAGAGTGCTCCTCAGGAGTTGATGGGAAACGGTCCCTGTACTTACAAGGAGGAACAGGAGAGACAAACAGCAAACTCAGTTTCTACTTGTAAACTCATATAGAAGCCCCGTGGAGGCTCCAGAGGGCTTGTCATGATGCCAAGTGAAGCCTTCTTGCCCGTTTCCTGGGAGGTTCTTCCGAGCGCTCCCGCCCACGTTCAGCACCAAGGACAGCGCCCTGCCTACCCTCTTGCCCTGTGATAGCTTCCACCCCGGACTGCACTTGGCCATCTACGAAACGCTCATCTAAGGATCATTGCATCCCATCTTCATAAAGAACGTCTGTTCTTAAATACACAGCATACATCTTTAAGTTTCTAAGATTATATTATATATAATTATATATTGTAAAAGTTCTTATTTTTATGGGTTCTGATTTTTCGTGAATAAATATTAATAATATATATTTATAATAACTCAAAACAACAAAAGCAATTTTGTTAGAATTTTCGTGGTTCCCAGACCTCCCCCCAGTCTCTGCACTACACGGTGTCACCCGCCAGGCCCTTTTTCTTCCTCCTTCCAGGACGTAGGTTTTGATGACATTGGGTCTAGAGGTGGCGAGAAGGAAGCTCTGCACCAGATAAGGGTATCACTTCGGTCTTCTCCAGAGTGGAACCACACCCACCCACCTCCAAGACACAGACTGACTCCCATGGGGAGAAACCAAGTTCTCCAGGTTCTCCTTCTGGAGCTGTCGCAAATTTTTTCCCATAGCTCTAGAGAGATGGAGTCTTGGGTTCAATGTCCAGTTTTCTCATCAAGCCCCTGGGTTAAACGGGGGTGGGGTGGGGTGGGGGGGGGTGGGATCATGTGAATATTTGGACTCTGGCCTTCCACTGAATAAGGACTAGGTTGTTTCTAAAGTCTCCTTCTTCTCGGTCACTTAACATTTTAGAGAAGCTTTGTTAAGATTCTGGGTACTCAGCTCAGGATACATTTTGTACTGGACGCCTCTCCCTCCGGCCACCTCACGCGCAGCCCCATCTAAGATAGAACCTAGACTCTGCTGCCCTCTCGTGGATGCTTCCAGCATCTACAGGCACCGTTCAGTTTTTCCGTTATTCCCTTCTAGGTTCCAGCCATGAGAAATCTTTAACCTACCCTTGGTGTGTTCCCATATTTGCCATCAAAATCTTCAGCCCCTAAAACAGGTATGGAGGCAGAGTTCTTCACTATAAGACCTGCATCCTACTTCCAAGGGTCTGGAAATCCATGGTTATGGGAGAGGAGCTGCAGACACCAGCTCCCATCTGGAAGGACATTATCCACTTTAGCACCTTCTCACTCTCTCCTCCCATCTATCACTGGAGAAGCCCAGGCTGCCCAGGCCTGAGTCTTGGCAAGCTGTTGACCACCTAGGTGAGCATGAGAAAGTAACTCCTTCTCTTTGGACCCCTGTTGTCTCATCTGCAAAAAGACAAGGACTGTTTACCAAGTGCCAAGCACTGTTCATCATCTTCAGTGTGCAAACGAGGGCAACTGAGGCAAAGAGATACCCAGTAACTTGCCCAGGATCATGCAGTCAGTGGGTGGGAAGCTTGGATTACGAATCAAGAAGACCGGCAGTCAAGCCCATGTTCTTGACCATCAGTCGTGGGATTAACTGGACAAATACCTGTCAAATACCTGGTATGCAAATGGTTCTAAAAAGAGAAATAGGGAGAGAGAGACAGGTAGAGAAAGAAGGAAGGAAGGAGTGAAAGGGAAAGAGAGAGCGTGGAGGGAGGGAAGAGCAATAGGAAGGGAAGGAGGAAGGAAGGAAGGAAACATCAGCTTCCTCCTTCACCACTCTCTCCAGCATCCCTCCTCTCTTGAGTATCTTCTTGCTCTTCCTCCTGGAACCACAGAAAAGTGATGGATTGGGTTGGGGCAAGATGAAAGGAAGAACTTGTTGCTTTGCAGAAACAAGGAAATACAAATGCACAGAGAAAGGCTAAAAAGCTGGAGGCAGACACACCAAGGCACATGGAGGAGGGTCTGGTGGGGGCCTGACGGCAGAGGAAGCTGGGGCTTGCCTGCAGTCTTGGCTCTGCGCACAGCTTGCCCTTTTGTGCATCAGCTGGTTTCGTCCAACGGCCTGACAGCTGCCTCCCCAACAGCCTGACCTATTGCAGTTTCCTCCCTCCGACTGCTGCCCACCGCTCCTGCCGATGAGGCCACTCACCTGCTCAAAGCACTGAAGCCTCACTCTCTTATTGAAGCAGATTTCACATTCCTCATCATGGTTTTCCAGGTCCCTGGAATTGGGGCTCCATCCTTCCCTCCACCCCACATCCCAGTCACATAAACTTCTGGAATGCCACCCTCTCCCTTCAGCAGATTCTCCTCCCGCACCTTCCTCTCTAGAAGATGCAACTCCCATTCTGCTCCCGCCAGGAAGCCGTCTTGGATAGGATCCTTCTCAATTAACCTCTCTTGTCTGTGTCTCCATAAGATTGCTGTATATGTGTGCTTGACACATCCCATTCTTCACCCTGTTCGAGGGTGAGGATGAGGTTTTGTTCCGCTCTGTACTCCACAGAGCCTAACAGTGCTTTGTGTATAGAAGATGCTATTAATGTTTGTTAAATTTAATTGAGTCAAAGCTCATCTCTGCCAGATTTTAGGCTTCCCTCCCACAGCCAAGCCTCCCTCTGTCTGGAAGGGATCAAGGCTAAAGGAATGGTCTGTGTAGCTTGTCTCTCCATCCCAGGGGGCCCTGGTTGGAGAATAAACAGCATCCTGATCCTTCTTCTCCTTCTCAGGTGGTTTCAGGTCACCCTCAGTCACCCAGAGACCCTGAGGGTGTGGGACAGGCTGGAAATGGGGCTGGAAGTTCAAGGACTGTTTACTGACAGATCAACTACACCTAATGCCATTTGCCTACCCTCAAAATACAGAGATGAGGAACATTATTTTCCAAAGCATCTTGTCAAATTCAGACCTCCAGCATCTAGTTATAATACCGTGTCTTAGATAACGGGAGGGTCTTGGCATTTAGAACCCCAGAGATTGTGCCAGACCTTGGAGGACCTGATCAATTGGGTTTTGCTGCCAATGGTGATGTGACTCTGTAGATGGTGTTTAAATGACACCCCCACGGCGGGCGGGCCTGATTCATCTGCGATGATACAGCAGGTGGGGGTGCTGGCGGCTTCCTAGGCTAGGCTGCCTGACAAGAGGCAGGACCCACAGGGGAGCCAGGCAGCTAAGGAAATTTACTGCGTGGCAGAGCCAGGGAAAGTGGAATTGAACTTGGGCAATAATCAGCCTGATTAGCTTTGTGCCTCCTGGAGGGAGCTGAGGGCAGGAGGCAGAGCTAGGGAGGGGGATGGGGGAGCCGGGTCAGCCAGCATCAAGGTGGAGGCTCAGGAGCTGGGGTTTGCTAAGGTCAAGAACAACAAGGGCCCAGGAGAGTGTAGGGAGCAGCAAATCCGGAGGAAACAAGTCTAACACACAGAGCTGGGAGCAAGGACGGGCCCAGGGCAGGGCCCAGGACAGAGGATGGTGACAGGTAAATGCAAGTATAAATGACTACAGGCAGAGTCAGGGGCCCATGGCACCTCCTCTCTGGTGTTGGCCTTGTGAAAGGCTCACAATCTGCTGTCTGTATCCCCCTGTTAGGTCCCTTAGAGACTTGGCCTCTGCCAGGTGAGACTGGGCAGGAGGCAGGAATCACCAGCCTTAATTCTGGGGTAGGCCACAGTGCTCAGAGTGGCCACAGGAGCTCCTGAACTGAGATACAACCATAGCCCGCTGGTTATGTAAGGTGCTGACACCTTATTTATGTAAGATGATGTTGGAATCTTTGGGAGAAAGGACCCACAGTGCCTGGTGAGGATCAAGAAACAGACCACCAACAGGCCCCTGCAGGGTGGCATCTCCAGGCTTCCAAACTGTCCTAATTGTAGCAAGAGCCCAGCCACCTATGAACCCTTTGCAGATGCCAGGCCTATGCCAAGCAGTGTACCTGTGAGAATCCCTAGCTCCCTGTCCCAGGCACCTCAACCTGCCATGCTTAGAAAGGCTACTCGTGTGCAGAGGAAGGAAGGGAAGGGAGCTCCCAGCCCTCGGGCCCCCCAGCAAGGCTTGTCAACAACTTTCGCACTGCCCTGGGGTAACTCCCAGCCTCTGGCCTGTCCACTAATATCATATTTCACACGTGCGTGTGTTAAAATGGATGGAAACCTCAGCATCGTTCCATCTGATCCTTGAACAACCCTGTCAGGAGTACTCCATCTCCCTTGTACCAGTGAGGAGACAGGAAGCAAGCAAGCAAGGGACCTGCCTGCAGTCGAGTTTCACTGGGCGAGTTTGATACCAAGGCCTGTGGTGGAGACAAACTCAGGCAAGCAGGCAGCTCTCTCCAATCCCAGGCTGCACCCCAGGGCAGCAGAGCCAGCTTTCTCCCAACACATACAGGAGGTTGGAGGTTCTCTTCCCGGGGTACAGGGGGGCCTCTTTCAACAGCCTTGGAAGGATTTCTTTCTATGCCGCCAGGGTAGACCAGATGGTCGTAGAAGGGACCACTTCCCTGGTGCTCCTGTGTCCTAGGCTGAGCTAAAACCTTCCTGAGGAGGCTGTTTCTCCTCACCTCCCTCTTTTTCTAGAATGAACTGTCTGCTTTGCAGAGACTTGGGTTGACACTCTCCAGACCTGGGATGTGGTCTGATAAGTCAGCGGTGCCCAGGAGTGTCACCGTCCTGATCTGCCTTACAGCAGCCAGGGGTTTCCCTGCTCGAACCTGGACACAGACTGATCCTGGGAGTCGGAGGGTGATGTCCCCCCAGGACTCAGTCTCCAGGGCACTAGATCAAAATCTCACCTTTACCGGGGGGAGGACCAACATCTCACCTTCGTTTTCTAGGGCTGCTGTCATGAAGTACCACACGGGGAGTGGCTTAAATAACAAGAATGTGTCCCCTGAAGGCCAGAAGTGCAAGGACAAAGTGTTGCAGGGTTGGTTCCTTCCAAGGGCCAGGAGAGAGGATCTGTCTGTGCAGGTCCCCTAGCTTCTGTGGTTTGTTGGCAGCCTCTGGCATTTCCTGGCTTGTAGACACATCATCTCCCTCGTCACGTGTCATTCTCCCTTAATGCCCGTCTCTGTGTCCAAAGTCCCCTTTTTGTGAGGACATCTTTCCCCTTAGATGGGGGGTCCACCCCTCTCTGGGATGAGCTCATCTTAAGGAATTCTATCTCCATCAACCCTGTCTCCAAGAATGGTCACATTCTGAGGTTAGGAGTTGAACATGTGAGTCTGAATGTTAGATCTTCCTTGCTGTGACTAAAACACCTGACAAGAACAGCTTCCAGGAGGGAACAGTTTCAGAGGTCGCAGTCCATAGATGGCTGACTCCATTCTCTGGGCCCAAGGGGAGGCAGCACATTGTGGGGGAAGGGCCCAGTGGAGGAAAGCTGCTCAGCTCTTGGCAGGGTCAGGAAGCACAGAGAGAAAGAAGGGAAGGGGACGCAGGGACAGTGCAGCCTTCCAGGGCAGCTCCAGTGACCCACCTCCTCCAGCCACATCCCACCTGTCTGCAATTACCACCCAGTCAGATTATTCAACTTGGGATAGACTGATGAGGTTATAGCTCTCATAATTCAATCATTTCACTTCTGAGTAGTCCTGCATTTACAGGAGCCTTTGGGGGGCACCTCATATAAATGACAATACTATAGGACTTCCACCCACAGCTCACTTCTTCTAGAACAGGGACTCTTAAGATGGTGAGGGTGGAATCACCTGAGCACTAGCAGAGGACCCCAAGGCCCAAGCTTGTACACACAGGGAATTGGGAGACCACCCACCGGGACCAATCTCTAGGGGACTCTTGAAGGGATCTTGGGCTCTTAAAGTGTGGGTAGTTTCTGTTTCTTACCAGAAAACATACTCTTAAAACAAGAATAACTAATTGTCATTGGTTCATGTTCACCAATAGTTTCTTAAGAGATTCCATTTCCTGATGATGCCAGAAATAAAGATTTCCTCCATAGAAAGTGTTAGGGTATTGGCTAGCCAGACACACCTCATGCAGCCAGATCTTTATTCAGGAGGTTGGGTGCCCAGGAGGAGGAAGGAGGAAAAAAAGGGCAGAGGGGACGTGGGACAGGGAATTAATAGGGCCCACTACAAAACGTGTGGCAAGCTATGGATTGATCACTTCAAAACTGTTGCAATAGATAAGTGGCGGTAGTCTTCTTTGATGTAGTAACCTGAGTGGCCAGGCTTTGTTCTCCCCAGTGGAAGATTCAGGAGAGGAACCGCCTGGGACAGGGGCTGCTTTAGGCTTTAGGGAAGGGATGCTAAAACTGAGTACAAAAGGGCTGTTCTTCACCTTACAGAAAGAGATGAACAGAGAATTGAGATCTTGAGGAAAAGCAAGACTTTAAGGTGAAAGGCGAGATAATGATATAAAGGACTGGTTGACATTGATATAAGTGAAGAATCCCAGAAGATAATCAGATGGTCAGGAACCTGGAAGTCAGAGGAAAGGTCTGGTCTAGAAATGCCACCTACCATGGTTTAGATGTGTGTTGAACGTGCTCCCCAGGATTTCTCTGTTGCCATGTGGGCCCCACTGTAAGGTGTCAGTGGGGAGGAAACTTGATCTTGTGTTTCTATGGTGTTTGGAAGTACAGCCTTTGGGAGATAAATAGGATTTGATGGGATCAGTAGGGTGGAGCCCCCATGACTGAATTCTGGTGGCTTTGTAAGAAGAGAGAGAGAGAGAGAAATGTCAGAATATACGTGCATGTACTTCCTGTTTCTTGGCATTTGCTGTCCTGTACCCCCTTGGGACTGTACCAGTAATAAGGTCATCACTGGAAGCAGCCCCTTAACCTTGGACCTCCAGAACCATGAGCAGAAATAAACCATTTATTTACTTATTTATTTACTTATTGGCACTAGTAATGGAACCCAGGGCTGCTCGCCCACCAAGTTATGTCCCTAACCCCTTGTGTTTTATTTTTTATCTTGAGACAGGGTCTTGCTAAGTTGCCAAGGCTAGCCTCAAATTTGTAATCCTCCTGCCTCCACCTCCTGAACAGCTGGGATTACAGGTGTGTGTCACCACATCACATCAAAATAAAATTTTTGTCCTTATAAATATACCCAGCCTTGGGTATTTTGTTGTAGTAAAACAAAACAGACTAATACATCATTCTATAAAAAATACAACACAATGGAAAGCCATAGAACTGGATGAGATCACCCAGGGAGGAAGCGGGGATAGAGAGGAAGTCTGAACACACTGTTTTTTTGGGAGGAAGGGAGTCAGAATGTTAGAGGGACCCAGAGACCAAGAAGAGAGGCAGGCAGGAAGAGGATCAAGAGAGTGAGGAGGACAAGACGTCAACAGAGAAGAATTCAAGGAGGGGGTGATCTCTGTGAAACTCTATAGTCAAATAAGAGGAGGGCAGAGAAGGTAGAGGTCGTTGACCTTGGCCAGAGCTGCTTCCATGGAGTGCTGAGAACGGACTCTAATTGGAATTAGCTCCGATTGTTCTCCAAAAAGGGGAACCAAGGCAGGGAAAGAGGTGAGAGAAGGAGAGGTCAAGCAGGGGACCTGCTTTCTTTTGTTTTTAAGCTAAAGGAAGGATCCAGGGGAGAGAGGCAAGGGGATATTGCAAGAGAGAGAAAAATTCAGAGGAGAGGTGCTTGAGGGAGTGGTAGGGGGTGAAACCCAGCGGTGCCCGCCAGCCATGTTGAAACCTGAGGCTAAAGGAAAATATCCCTAAAGGCCATCCTGTCTTTACCTACAATTGAGAAATTATGTTAGCTATGGATTTTTTTTGCAGTCATTTCGATGTTTAAAATATAGCATTAAATGTGTTTATTATTCAACATACCCATTAACATTTACATTGATGACTGATTTTGTGGTGCTTCTATAGATTTTACACCCAAGGCCCTGGTGGGAAGAGCAGTGAAGAGAGGAAATGGGATCTTGAGGGAGATTTCCCAGCATAAAAAGGAGGTGGGGGCGGGGCCTGGGTCTGGCGGTCTAGAAGGGCCTCTGATGATTGGCAGGAGCAAACCACAGGCTAACAGGACTCTCAGGGGCTCTGGGCTCGGTCGGTGCGCCATCCCTACCTCTCCTCAGCTCCCTTGTGCTGCCGACATGCAGGGGCACGGGGTTGGGGTTGCCTTGAAATCTTTTAAGAGTCGCCATGGGCTCTGCTGGAGAGAGTGACCACACAGAAGCCCCATGGAGGAGAGTAATTCTAGAATTAGCCAACCGAATTGACTAAGGAGGAAAAGACAATAAAAGAGGCAGTTGTTATGGCAACGTTAGGGTTTGCCAGATGAAAGGTTGTAAATTCCGGAGGAGGGGCAAAAATGAGGACCGGTTGAGATTAGGCATAGGTGGGTTTTATGAAAGGCGGGGTAATTTCGCGTTTCCCAGTGGGCCGTCAGGGTTAGCAGGCAACCGGGCGCCCTCTGGTGGTCATGCGTGGCAAAGACAGCTCGGAGAGGAGGATGCTGCGGGAGTCGCAGGCAGGGGTGTCTTGTGAGCCCCGAGCCTGCACAGGAAGAGAGGCCGGCAGAGGAAAATAGAGGAGGAGGAGGACGACAAAGGCCTGGAGAGGAGCAAGTTTTGAGAAGGAAGTAATCAGAGTATCAGCTGTCAGAGAGATCGAGCAGGGTAAAAGCGGTCCACTGTCAAGCTGGCCTGCAACATCCATTTTGGAATCTCTGGGCATCCAATCCTGGGGCCTTGGCACTGAGCCATGACAGCTGGACCGCCATTTATCTGATGGATTTTTGAGGCCTCCAAAACCAGAGTGACTCAGAGAACCTGGTTGCTCTAAGATGACTGAAGTTCAGCTTCACACCAGTGAGAATACTGAGCTGGAGTCTGGCAGCTTCGTCATCCCAAAGCTGAGCGAGAAGGT
This sequence comes from Geosciurus inauris, assembly GCA_004024805.1. Lineage (NCBI taxonomy): Eukaryota > Metazoa > Chordata > Mammalia > Rodentia > Sciuridae > Geosciurus > Geosciurus inauris. The sequence continues at coordinate 100,547 of PVHX01004493.1, read as the reverse complement.
GGACCCTGCTGCCGTCTGGCCTGGGCAGCTGGAGGCACATGGGTTTGTGTGGAGCAGAGTCCCATCAGAGCCATCACCCCGCCTGCTTCTCAGCGTAAGGGAACACTTCTAGACTGGTGCACTACCTGAGGAGGACCGCAGGCTGCGTCTAGGACTCCAACGCACTTCTCTAAATTTAAATTTATTTTAACTGACACATGAAAGCATTAAATCGTGCTATGTGTGGGGTGCCATATGATATTTCCAAGCATGTACATGCTGGATAATGTTTAAATCAGGGTAAACATACCTGTCTCCTTAAAATGTTATTTCTTCATGGTGAAACGTTGAGAATCTCTTCCAACTTTTTGAAACACACAGCACATTTTCAGTGTCGGCAGCTGCCCTACTGTGAGACAGAGCACCACTGCTTCTTTCTCCTACCCAGCTAATCTTAGTACCCATCCATCCATCTTTCCCCCTCCCTCTCCCTCCTTCATGTTCCCTAAAGGCCCATGTGTTAAAGGATTGGTCCCTAGCCTATGGGGTCCTAGTGGGAGGAAGTAAGGTCATCTGGGAAATGCCTTTGAAAGGACATTGGGATGGGCTGGGGTTGTGGCTCAGTGGTAGAGCGTTTGCCTTGCACGCGTGAGGCACTGGGTTCGATCCTCAGCACCACGTATAAATAAATAAATAAAATAAGATCCATTAACAACTAATAAAAAATATTTAAGAAAAAAAAAAAAGAAAGGACATTGGGACTCCAGCCTCCTTTCCTCCATCTCTCTCTTTCTCTCTCTCGCTTCCCAGCCACCAGGAGGTGAGCAGCGTCCTCTGCCATGAGCTCCTACCATGACATCGGATATGCTCCCTCATCGTAGGCCCAAGAGCAACGCCCTAACTGACCCTGGACTTGGATCTCCAAAGCTGTGAACCAAACAAAGTAAATCTTTTCTTTTCTGTAAGTTGATTATCCCAGCTATTTTCTTACATGATGAAAATCTGACCAATATACCCCCTACTCTCAATTGTACTTTTTTTTTTTTTAAACTGGGAATAGAACCCAGGGGAGCTTTACCACTGAGCTACATACCCAAATTTTTTAAAATTTATTTTGGAGACAAGGTCTTGGTAACTTGCTGAGACTGGCCTCAAACTTGAGATCCTCCTGCCTCAGCCTCCCAAGTCACTGGGAGTACAGGTGTGCACCATTTCACCCTGTTCAATTGTATTTCTAAATAAACACACATTATAAACTATTTTATAGCATTGCTACCTTCAGAATGTAATGATTCTTTTTTAATGATACTTGCCTGGAGTGCAGATATTGTTAAGTATCCTATTATGCCTACATGTGCAAGGAAACCCTAGGGAGACCAGGAGGAGAAGGGGGAAGAGAAGGAAGCAAGAGAGGAGGAAAAAATGGAAATTCTATAGTTGGAGAATATAATAACTGAATTGAAGAATTCATTGGAAGGGCTCACCAGCAAATTTAAGATGGTAAAAGGATCAGTGACAGATTAATAAAAATTACCTAATCCAAAGAACATGGAGGAAAATGATGGAAGGAAAATGAACAGAGTGTCAGAGACCTGTGGAACAATATTCAGTACAACATAAGTATGATGGGGAATCCAGAGGGAGAAGAGGTGGGGTGGGGAAGAGATAGGGGCAGAAAAATATCCTTCAAAAATAGAAATGACTTTGCTCACTTGTGCATGTATCCATTGGGGGGGGTAGTTCTGGTGCCTCTTTTGTGACAGCAGCTAATGAGACTGTAGCACTTGCTATGATGGAAAAGGAAAGAGTTCTGATTGAGAACAATGATGTGAATTAGAAGGTGATGGGGCAGGACGGTTCTACAGTGCAATTTAAGATTAAGAGGCATTTGAACTCACAGAAACAGTGGGTGGAATGGTGATTATCAGAGACTGAGGCAGTGCAAGTGGGAAGTCACAGTGTACAGCAGTCCCCCCTTATCCAATATATCACTTTCCATGGTTTCTGTGGTCCACTAAGGTCCAAAATTATTAAATAAAATATCGCAGAAATAAACAACACATAAGTATAAACTGCATGCTATTCTGTGTGATAAAATCTCACATCATCATACTCTGTATCCCTTTGTCCAGTGTATCCATGCTGTATACACTACCTACCCATTAATTACTCAGAAGCCATGTGGACTATCAGATCCACTGTTACAATATTGCAATTCTTGGATTCAAATATCTATTACATAGTAGCCAAACACATCTATCTAGGGGTGGCCAGCACCTCTCCAGGGCACTTTTGCCTGCTCAGAGGAATAAGCCTCCAAAGAACTTAAAGTCTGAAATAATTAGTAAAGAACAAAAAACAGAGTCAGAATTATAGTTTTAAAAAGGATGGAGCACCTGATAAGTTCAGTCCACACAGGAGCTGGACAATTGGAAAACGGCTCCTGTGGTTTATTTAAGGGGGTACATCAAATGCACAGATAAGGTTTCAGGGGCAGAGTCTTGCTTCATGATGTCTTGCAGTCAACAGGTTGATTGGCATCTTGACAGATTACACCTATCTCAGAGAGGTTGTGTGACTATAGCAGGTCACTCCATCTCCAGTGCTGTGTGGGATGTTTTTGAGCAGAGCTGAGGGGGAGTTCACATGTATTTAGGCGATCTTACTCTGTGGGATTGCCACGGGAAGTGCCCAATACCAGACTTTCCCACTCATTTAAGCTACAATGCTAAAAAAATCCTCACATATAGTTCACAGATGGCTCTTGACACACATCACAATGTCTACGGCATTCATCTCATAACATAGGCATCACATCATCATCATAAGAAGAGTGAGTAAAAAAATACATTTTGAGAAGGAGGACACATTCATATAACTTTTGTTACAATGTATTATTACAAATATTCCATTTTAAAAAAATATTTACTTATTTTTTAGTTGTAGGTGGACAGAATATCTTTATTTTATTTTTATGTGGTGCTGAGGATCAAACCCAGTGCCTCACGCGTGCTAGGCGAGCACGCTACCACTGCACCATAACCCCAGCCCCACAAATATTCCATTTTATGATTAGTTATTTTCCATCTCTTACTATGCTTAATGTATAAATTAAGCATTATCACAGGTATGTATGTATATACTCTGTATATTTTAATGTATGTATATATTCTGTAGTATATGCAGTTGTGGGCATCCACTGGGGATAGTAGAAGGTATCCTCATGGATAAGGGGGGATTATTGTACAAGTTTCAGTTAGACAGCTGGAAACACATTATAATGTTCTGTATATTTGAAAATTGCTAAGAGGGTAGACTTTAAGTGTTTATTCCACACCCACACAAACCCCAAAAAAGATAAACATGTAAGGTGATCAATAGGTTAATTCATTTGATTTAGTCATTCCATAATGTATACACATATCCAACCACCATGCTGTTTCCCATAAATATATACAATCATCATTTGCCATTTGAAAATCAATAAAATATAAAGTTTAAAAAAAAAGATTAAGAGGCAAATACCACATAGCAAACTAATGAAAGCCCTGTTTGGGAAAGACAAGATTTGTCCACGAGGTAGATTAGGTTTGCTCTGCTGGGCGGTCAGTCAATAAAATAGATATCTATACAGTTGGAAATAAAGGGCAAAGATGCAGTTGGTGTGTTCCTATGGCAGACAGGAAGTGCTTACTAAAAAGAGAACCTGGTATTTTATTCCAGAACTTTATATCCACAGACCCAGAATACATTCTCAATGAGAGAACTGTAATTTGGTTCCACCACATCCCGCAAAGTTTTCCTTCTTTGACTTCCCCCTTCCCATCCCTTTTCTTGTACCTGAACACACTGGTATCTATTCCCAAGTAGCTTGCTTTTTGTTTTTTAGATATATTTTTACCAACATCAAATGGAGATAGAGTAGGGAAAAATACTGTTTTTACTTAAAAAAAAAGAAAAACTCTTTTTTCTATTAGGAACATTCCTATTTAACTCTCATCTCTATATTCCCATAAATTATTTATGTTAGCTGTTAACAAAAAGATCCATAAGAAGATTCCTACATACTATTGTCTACATGATTTCAATATTTTTTCATTGGTCATGATCAATTCAAGGACAATTTCTGTAACTTTTTCTTTGCATGTAGCTGTTTCATGAAGAGCCATTTTGTCTGTAGTGATAAATGGCTTTAAGAGAAGAAATGTGTCCTAGGTAATTTTCTCTTCCTGTCAGGCATCTTGTTTAAATAAATTTCTCATTTAAATTTTTTTTAATTAAAGCAAAAATAAGGACATTCTAAGAAAAATACAAGCTGAGGGAACTTGTTGCTGGAAAACTCATCCAACAAGAAATACAGCAGGAAGTCCTTAGATTGCAAACAAAGGATACCAGATGGCTGCTCTAAGTCACAGGAAGCAATGAACAGCATGAGGAATGGTAAACATGTGCTTAGAGACAAAAGATGGACCTATATTTTGTCTTCCCTTCATTTGCTTTTTAAAATGGAACTATTTAAGTAATTATCATAATGCTGCATTGTTGATGTCGTATATATTGAGTATATATTCACATATGCATATATAAAACAAAATAACAAAGGAGATGGAGGAAAGAATGCTATTATTATTGAATTTAAGTCAGTATCTGAAATCTGTGTTGATAAATTAATGATACATACTATAAACCTCAGGACAACCTGAGAAATCATTTTTTTAATATAACAATGGTGGAATTAAAAAATATATACTAATAGCATTTTTAACAGCAAGTAGACAATTTTAAAAAGTAACAAAAAATATATGAGACAGAAGGAAAACAAATAGCAAAATGACAGACATAGGTTAGGAGTGTAGTTCAACAGTAGAGTGTGTATTTAGCATCTGCAAGGCCTTAGGTTCAATCCCCAGCACCAAAATAAAACAAACAAAAAAATAAATTCAACCATGTCAATAATTACATTAAACTTAAGTAGATTAAACATTCAAAAGGCAGAGATCATTTAACTGGATTAAAAAAGTAACATCCAATTATATGCTGTCTATAAGAAACTCATTTTAGAGTCAAAGACACAAATAGGTTGATAGCAAAATTTTATATTATATAATTTCGTATCTTATTATATTATATTGTATTACACCATGCAAACAGTAATAAGAAAACTGGAGCTAGCTCTAGTGGCTCCTGTAATCCAGCAATTTGGGAAACTAAGACAGGAGGATTGCAAGTTTGAGGCCAGTCTTGGCAATTTAGCAAAATCCTAAGCAATTTAGGAAGACCTAGTCTCAAAAAAAAAGTAAAAAAAGCTGGGCGCGGTGGCGCAAGCCTGTAATCCCAGCACTTGGGGAGGCTGAGACAGGAGAATCGCAAGTTCAAAACCAGCCTCAGCCAATGGCGAGGCACTAAGCAACTCAGTGAGACCCTGTCTCTACATAAAACACAAAATAGGGCTGGGGATGTGGCTCAGTGGTCGAGTGCCCCTGAGTTCAATCTCCAGTACCAAAAAAAAAAAAAAAAAGTAAAAAAGACTGGGGATGTGGTTCAGCGGTAGATGGCCCTGGGTGCAATCCCCAGTACTAAAAAAAAAATACACCCATACATATATATGTCAATACATAAGAAAAGATATTATTAGAGGGGCTGGGATTGTGGCTCAGTGGTAGAGCGCTTGCCTCGCATGCGTGAGGCACTGGGTTCGATCCTCAGCACCACATAAAAAAAATAAATAAAATAAAGATATTGTGTCCATCTACAACTAAAAAAATATTTTAAAAAAAGATATTATTAGAGACAAAATAGGACATTTTATAATGAAAAAGGAAGATATAAACATTATAAATGTGTAGACATCTAACAACAGAGCCCTAAAATCCATGAAGTAAAAACTGACAAAAGTGAAAGAATAAAGAGACAATTCAATCATTTGTTATAGTAGAAACATCAAAACTCTGTCATTACTGAACAGAACAGTCAGATAGTCAATTAGAATACAGAACACTTGAACAACACTACCCACTTGACCTAACAGACATATAAAACTGCTTAAAAGCAGCACAGTACATTTTTTTAAAGAGTACTATTTTTTTAAATATTTATTTTTTAGTTGTAGGTGGACAGAATATTTTATTTTTATGTGGTGCTGAGGATCGAACCCAGTGCCTCACACGTGCTAGGCGAGCACGCTACCACTGCACCATAACCCCAGCCCTAGCACGGTACATTTTTAAAGCACACATAGAGATGGGCTGGGGCTGTAGCTCAGCAGTAGAGCACTTGCCTAGCATGCGTGAGGCCCTGGGTTTGATCCTCAGCACCACATATAAATAATAAATGAATAAAATAAAGATCCATCAACAACTAAAAAAAATTATTAAAAAAAAGCACACATAGAGAGCTGTCCAGGATAGAGCATGTGGTAGGACATAACTTGATACTCAATAAATTTAAAATGTTTGAAATCACTCAAAGTGTTTTCTCTAATGACAACAAAATTAAATCAGTAATCCACAACGGAAAGAAATTAGTAGAATCCCCCAATATTTGGAAACTAAGCAACACAGTTCTAAATAACTCATGAGTTAAAGGAGAAATCACAAAAGAAATTAGAAAACATCTTGACTTTAATGAAAATAAAAATTTATTTAGAAACCCTGCCTCTAAAATATATATATAAAAAGACTGGGGATGTGGCTCAATGGGTAAGCATCCCTGGGTTCAATTCCTAGTACCAAAAAAAAAAAAAAAAAGATAATGGACTACAGCAAGGAAGCCAAGTTGTATTGGCTCATGAAAGTCAATGATGTACATGTCTCCCCAACTTCATGTTTAGTGACTTCACATTGATAGCTTGAAATCAACCACAGTAGGATTATGTACATCACAGAAATTTGCAAATGCTGTTAATCAAAGACTTTTTCCCCTAGAGAAAGAGATGTTAAACATTTACCAGCATACCACTGGATGCAGCTAAAGCTATATTTAGAGATAAATTTGTAGTTTTAAATACTTACTTTAGAAAAGAATAAAGATCTAAGAATCATACTTTAAGCTCTCACCTTAAGAAACTAAAAATGATAGCAAATAAAATCCAAATTAAGTAGAAGAAAAGAAAATTTTAAAAAATTTTAAAATCAGAATGCAAATCAGGGAAATAGAAAATAAAAAAGCAACAGAGAAAAATCAATGAAACCAAAATTGGTTCTTTGAAAAGATCAATTCATATTAATAAAAATTATGAAATCCTTATAATGGTTTTTATAACATTTTGAGTTTTATAAAAATTACTAAATCTTTAACAAAACTGACCGAGAAAAAAGAAAGAAGATACAGAATACCCAAATCAGTAATGATAGAGGGGAAATTATTAACAGATCCTAAATCATCAAAGGGATTATTATTTTTTAAATATTGTTTTTTTAGTTGTAGATGGACACAATGTCTTTATTTTATTGCTTTGTATGTGGTGCTGAGGATCGAACCCAAGGCCTCACGCATGCGAGGCAAGCGCTCTACCACTGAGCTACAATCCCAGCCCATCAAAGGGATTATTATGAAGAGTTTGTTGCCAGTACATTAGACAACTTAGATGAAATGGAAAAATTCTTGTTAACACACAAATTACTACAACTTTCTGTATTAAGAAAGTCTGGAGCCAGGTGCGGTGGCACAAGCATGTAATCCCAGCACTTAGGGAGGCTGAGACAGGAGAATCGTGAGTTCAAAGCCAGCCTCAGCAACTGGGAGGCGCTAAGCAACTCAGTGAGACCCTGTCTCTACATAAACACAAAATAGGGCTGAGGATGTGGCTCAGTGGTTGAGTGCCCCTGAGTTCAATCTCCAGTACCAAAAGGAAAAAAAAAAGAAAGTTTGGATTGACTGATAGTCTGCAAAAAAAAAAAAAAATTAAGTTCATAAATTCAGAACCTTCCCACAAAGAAAACTCCAGGCCCAGGTGGCTTCACTGATGAATCCTATCAAACATTTAAAAAAGAGATTACAGCAATTTTATATGAACATATTTTAAGAAACAGAGGAGAAAATAACATTTCCCAAACTATTTTGTGAGGCTAATATAACCTTGATGTCAAAGCCAGATGATGACATGATGAAAAAATAACAGACCAATATCATTTCTGGACATAGAACAAAAAATCCTCAACACAATATTGACAAACTCTATCCAGCAACAACTTATTATTGTTGTTGTTGTTACTATTATTATTATTAAAGCTAGCATCAACCTTAATAGTTGTTGTTATTGTTATTATCATTATTATTGAAGCTAGCATCAGTCTTAATGGTTAAACTCTGAATGCTTCCACCCTGTGATTGAGAACAAGACAAGAATGTCTGCTTTCATCATCTTTATTCAAAATTTTCTTGGAGATTCTAGCAAGTATAAGAAGGCAAGGAAAAAATTAAAGGTATACAGATTGGAAAGGAGTAAGTACAACTATTTTTATTCATAGATAACATAAACTTGTATTCAGAAAATCCTAAGGAATCTACAAAAAAAAAACATAAAAACAAAATAAATACTACTAGAACAAATAAGTGAGTTTAGCAAGGTCATAGGATACTAAATCAATACATAGAATCTTGTCATATATTAGCAGCTAATATTAGCAGCTAACAATCACAAAATGAGATTTAAAAAATTCCATTCACAATAGTGTAAAAATAACAAAATAATTCAAAACAAATTTAGCAAAGGAAGTACTAAAATTTGCACACTGAATACTATAAAACATTGTTGATTTAAAGAATCGAAACAATAAAAAAGATATACTATGTTCATTGATTAGAAGACTCAGTAGTATTAAGATGGGTAATTCTTTCCAAATTGATCTGTAGATTCAATTAAATCCCCATCAAAATTCCAGAAGCTTTTGTAAGTAATTAAGAAGGTAATCCTAAGCCATATATGGAAATACAAAGGACCTAGAATAGCCAAAATCATTTTGAATAAAAGAACAAGTTTTGAGGACTCACTCCATCTGATTTCAAAGTTTACTATGAAGCTATAGTAATCATTACAGTGTGGTATTGGCATAGGGACAGCCATGTAGACTGATAGAGTAGAATAGGACATTATCAGAAATAAACACACTTACGGTCAATTAATTTTTTCACAAAAGTACTAAGAAAATCCAAAGTTGTAAGAATGGTTTTTTGGGGTTTTTTTTTTTTTTTTTTTTTGGTTTTTTTCTGGTACTGGAGATTGAACTCAGGGGCACTCGACCGCTGAGCCACATCCCCAGCCCTATTTTGTGTTTTATGTAGAGACAGGGTCTCACTGAGTTGCTTAGCACCTCGCTGAGGCTGGCTTTGAACTCGTGATTCTCCTGTCTCAGCCTCCCTAAGTGCTGGGATTACAGGCTTGAGCCACCGCGCCCCGCTAAGAATGTTTTTTTTTCAATATGTAGTACTAGAACATCCATATGCAAGCAATAAAATCAAAGCCCCTTATCTCAGAGTATATGCAAAAACTAACTCAAAAAGGATTAGAGTTTATGTGTAAGTGCTAAAACTATAAATCTTCTAAAAGAAACATGAGAGAAAATCATTGTAACCTTGAGTTATTTGTTAGACATGACACCAAAAAATGAACTATAAAAGAAAAAATTGATAAAATGGACAGCATCAAAATTGAAAACTCTGTCTTACAAATAGCATTGACAGGAAGGAAATATAGGATGGGAGAAAATATTTGAAAATCACAGAGCCAACAAATTACTTATATCCAAAATATGTATATTTTTTTCCAAAATCAACATTAACTTTTAAAATCCAGTTGAATATTGGCAAAAAGAACAGCAGACACTTCACCAAAGAACATATATGGGGGCAAGCAGGGAAAGGAAATACATGGATAAAAGTCTTAAATAAATTAAAAATATTGACAATACTAAATTTTGGCAATGATGTGGAGAATCCAGACATTATACATTAGTGAGGGGATGGAAAAGAAGTGAGCAGTTTCTTATAAAACTAAAACATACAACCCTTTAATCATGCTCTTGTGCCTTTATCCCAGGGAAATAAAAGTTTTATGCTCACACAAAAAGTTGTATACGAATGTTTGCTGTAGCTGTGTTTGTAATAATCAAAATCTGGCATCAATCCAAGCATCTTCCTGCAGACCAATGGATAAACTGTAGTACATCTAAATAATGGAATACCACTCAGCAAGTAAAAAGAAGGAACCATTGATGTATATAACAACAACCTGGATAGGTGCTATGCTCAGTGACAGAAGCCAGTCTCCAGAGGTTTCATATTTTATGATTCCATTTATATAAGTTCTTTTTTTTTAACGTTTTTAATTTTATGTATTTATTTATTTATTTTTATGTGGTGCTGAGGATTGAACCCAGCACCTCACACGTTTTAGGCAAGCGCTCTACCACCAAGCCATAAGCCCAGGTCCATTTATATAAATTCTTGAAATGACACAACTAAAGAGATGGAGAACAGATCTGTGACCATCAGGGCCTAGGGAAGGGCAAAGGGGAGGTGTTATATGATATTGTTTAGGGAATAATGACAACAAAAATATCTGCATATGTTAGGACAGACCCAATTTTTTTTTTTTTCTGAATATTTTCCACCAAAGAACGGTTGATTCCATGAACTCAACACCTGAGAATGTGGAATCCTGGGATATGGAGGGATGGCTAGATGGGCTTCAGGTTACCTTTAGGCATTGTAGCATTCTCAAGTGGTCTGCCAGCCTCTCCCATCTCCTACCACCTCCCTCCACCCATCCAGTCTTATCAGACCTGAGGTCCCTCCACTGAGAAAATTCCCCTGAGTTACTCCCAGGAACCCCAGAATTCCGCAACAACCTCTGCCCACACCCACTTCCCAGCAGCACCAAGCTCCCCCTCCTCCCCTGGGCTTCTAGTGCCATCTCTGTGTATCCATGGTAACACTTATCGCTAGGCTGTAGGTGGGGCTTAGAATTCTGGTCTCCAGGGGAAACCGTCTCCCTGGGGCCTGACACGCTGTAGGCACTTTAAGCAATTGTTGGGGGGTGAGCAGCTATCTTAATGCTGCCCCTTCCATGAAGCCTTCCTGACTCCCACACCCTACCCTTCCTAGGAGATCATCACTCCCTCTTCTGAGTTCCCCTAGCATTTATATGATCTTGGGGAAACTTCCTTAGGTCTCCTCATCTGTTAGGTGAGGCGGTCATCATCCCTGATCTCACTAGGTTGTGGGGAGGATTCAGTTGGGTTATGTCTACCACACCCCACACCAAGCACATGGTAAAACCTCAATCAAAGCATTGTGATGATAATTTCAGAACATGGAAGACAGTTTTCTTACCACCTCATTTTTTGCAACATGTCCTCTTTTTACAGGACCTATGGGATTGCCACCTCCTGGTGGGCAGGGACTATGTCTTATCTTTGTATATTCCAGAGGGCCTGGCACACTGACCACAGGCTGCCTTCAACGAATGCTTCCTGAGTGTGCACAGAGTAACACAGAGAGAGGCCATTGGTGTGTGCAAGTAGGCGCACATCCAGAGCTTTGGACACATGAGCACCAACACAGATGCTCCCCCACTTACAATGGTGTTATATCCAGATAAACCTGTCATAAACTGAAACTATCATGAGTCAAAAATGCATTGCATACACTTGACCCACTGAACATCCTAGTGTAGCACTCCAAGGAATGCTAAGGTTATTCACCCTGTGTCCAGGCCATCTCAAGAGAATATCACACCACATGCCACTAGCCTGGGAAAAGATGGAAGGTGAAAGGAAGGCCATGGATCACCTTCCTGCCCATCATAAAGGGTCATGGCCAACACCCTCCTACCAGAAGATAGGTTAACAAGAGAAAAACATAACAAATTCATTTGAACATAGTCTTACATGGCATGGTAAACTTCAAACTGAAGACCCAAAGCCCCGGGGTACACTGCCCATTTTTCCACTTAGATTGACAACCACGTGTGTGGAACATAACGGAAAACATACAATCTAATGCAAAAAGATGGAGTGGGCAAGCCCAGCAGGGCCTAGCTGCTCAGATGCTCCTCGGCCTCTGCCGAGCATTCTTTTGTCCTAGGTATGGTGCAGGACCCCTCTGGAATGAGGGTCTTAGGATTTGCCATCAGACAAGGCATAGCAGAGAATTTCTTTACGGCCAGCTCCAAGACAGAAAGGAGGAGGAAGACAGCAGAAATGTTTGTGGGCTTTATGGCTTTCGTTGGAGTAGAGGGATTCTAATTTCTAAGACCCGCCTTGGGAAAGAGGAATCTCCAGTTTCCATGGCTTGCCTGGGGGGAGAAAGGAGAGCAGACACAGGAGGGCGGGGGAGGATCAGAGTTTCTGCTGACATCACTAACCAGTCCTTTGCTTTAGGATACTGTTTTCTGATCCTCAACAAGGTGACAATACAAAGTTACATTCAGAATACAAAGTTTGGCTTCTATTGAATGTGTATTGCTGGGGCACCTCTATCAAGAAACTGAACTATCTTAAGTTGGGGACCATCTGTGTTTTTCTGTCCTCATCCTGGTTGGCAGTCTGGTCTGTGGCATCTGATGCGCTGACTCCTCCTTCCAGCCTCTGCAGGTATGGCTGCTGTGACCCACCTCTCCTGGGTTTCCACTTCTTGCTCTGGCCATTACATCTCAGGGCCCCCACCCCACCCCACTATTCACCTGGTCCCTAAAGTCACCTCCTTCCATCTTCTCAGTCATTGATAGTCAGTTCTCATCAGTCCAGTTTCTTAAATTCTGTCTTTTGGGCACAGGGCTGCTAACATGGGTGAATCCATAGGGACCCAGCTGTAATAAATTGACAATTATAGAGTCTTAAGTAGTGAGTCCGTGAGTGCATGTTGCAATCCTTCCAACTTCAAATTTTTCTTAAAATGTTGGGGAAACTATCCTTCAATGGTTCTTTCTATAAGACATGGGCTCCTTCCCGTGGAACAGGAGGCCCCTTGATGATCTGACTGCTCCCTCCCTCCATCACGCCATCTGCCAGGGTTCACCTATCCCCTTCCTACGAATCCTCCTAAATTACCTGAAGCCACTCAGGAGAGCGTTCAGGGTAGTTTCCAATTCCCAGAACACTGATGGACTCCCTGAACCCCAAACCTGTGTATACTCTATTAAATGCGCCTCCGGCTGCCTCCTCCAGGAAGCTCTGGCTGAACCCTCAGCGAGGTCCCCATCTGGTCTGCGCTGCTCTCCTGTCCCTGGGCGAAGGTTGCTGGGCTCAAAGGCCCCGCCCAGGCTGGGGCGTCCACAGCGCTGTAGATCTGACCTGGGGACTCCCTTCTAGATACCCCAGTCTCTGAATCTCCAACGATCTCTCATTTATTTCCACAAATAAACCTTCTGACCCTGTACACAGGCACTCCAGAGAACAGATCCCCAGGCAATGCCTTGTTTACGACACACACTCTCGCTGGCAGCGCGAGGCTGGAACTGACTGGCGGACCTGGCGGCCAGACTCCGGCCCCAAGCCTGCGTGCCGGAGGGGGCCGGCCCTGCTGGGGGCGCGGAGAGAGAGGTCCCGGCCGGGGTGGGGAGGAGGCGGGGCCTGCGCCCGTGCAAGCCGGTGTCCCGGGCCGGGGACGGAAGTTGCACCACAAGTCCAATTAGTTTCAGTTTTGTTTCTCTTGCAGGCGCCCAGAAGCAGCGCTGTGCAGGCCTCGGGTCCCTTCCATTCCTGGAGCCTAAGGGGTAAGGAGGGGTGGGGGCGAGGAAGGCAAGGGCTGAACTGGTAGCCGGGGGTGGGGAGAGAGGAAGGAGAGAGGGACAGAGAGAAGGGGCTCAAGAGGAAGAGGAAGGGAGGGGAGAGAGGGAAAGAGGGACCCGGAAGGCCGGAGGAGGTGCTTCCCCGCCTGCTCCCACACCCACTGTCCATGGCCAGAGGTCTGAGGATCCCCAAGAAAGACCCCCTCCCACTCTCTGAGCTCCCCTCCCATCCACCACCCATGAGCAAAGGGGAAATGCCACTAGATCCCAATATGAAGGGCCTCTCTGTCACTGTGCTGTGAGCTCACAACTCCTACCCTTCAGAAGTTTCTGGAATGTAGGACCCCAGGAGAGGAGGTCAAGACTGAGGTGATCCTGAGGTCCAGCAGGGGGAAGATCTGTCCCAGAATGGATTTCAGGAAAAGTCAGGGCAGGAAGTGGGACCCCATCCCTTGGTGGATGGTCCTGGGGCAATTAGGGCCTTTGGACCCCTGCAAGACCCTACCCCAGCTGCCAGGATCACCGAGGTGGCTGTGCTCACCTGACTCTCTCCTGTGTCCTCACTGCCTGCCCTCCCACCCCAGCACCCAGTCCAGGCAGACCCCAGTACTGAGCCACCCAGGGAGGGCTTGGACCACACCTGCCCCAAGGCCTGTGGCCTGTTGCACTGATGATTAGATTTTTGCTCTATGAGGCCCTGGGGCTTCTTGGTCTTACCATTTCTCACAGGCCCAACACCACCAGCAGCACTGACATGTTTACATTTGTTGAAGGTATCCAGGGAGGAAGAGGAGGAGGAAAGGGAAGAGGAAGAGGGAGGCTCTCTAAGCTCCAGAAGAACTGGCCTGGCCAAGGCACCAGGAAACCAGAAGGAAATTCCTGACTCATCAGGTGAGACCCCAGGCCTGGTAATTTTTGTGTTGCCAGAGGCCATGGAGAAAGTGGGGCTGGGCTGGAGGCTCTGTGCAGAGGCCTTCTGACCTCTGACCCCGCCCCTGCCTGCAGCATGTTTTCCCAGGGCTCCTCGCCCTCCCTGCTGGAGGCCCTGAGCAGCGACTTCCTGGCCTGCAAAATCTGTCTGGAGCAGCTGCACACACCCAAGACGCTGCCCTGCCTGCACACCTACTGCCAGGACTGCCTGGCCCAGCTGGCCGAGGGCGGCCACGTCCGCTGCCCCGAGTGCCGCGAGACGGTGCCCGTGCCGCCCGCGGGGGTGACCGCCTTCAAGACCAACTTCTTCGTCAATGGGCTCCTGGACCTGGTGAAGGCCCGGGCCTGCGGAGACCTGCGTGCCGGGAAGCCAGCGTGTGCCCTGTGTCCCCTGGTAGGGGGCACCAGTGCCGGGGGCCCAGCCACAGCCCGGTGCCTGGACTGTGCTGATGACTTGTGTCAGGCCTGTGCTGATGGGCACCGCTGCACCCGCCAGACCCACAGCCACCGAGTGGTAGACCTGGTGGGCTACAGGGCAGGGTGGTACGACGAGGAGGCCCGGGAGCGCCAAGCAGCCCAGTGTCCCCAGCACCCAGGGGAGGCTCTGCGCTTCCTGTGCCAGCCCTGCTCCCAGCTGCTGTGCCGAGAGTGCCGCCTGGACCCCCACCTGGACCACCCCTGCCTGCCCCTGGCGGAGGCAGTGCGGGCCCGGAAGCCGGGCCTGGAGGAGCTGCTGGCCGGTGTGGACAGCAACCTGGTGGAGCTGGAGGCCACCCGGGTGGCTGAGAAGGAGGCTCTGGCCCGGTTGCGGGAGCAGGCTGCCAGGGTGGGGACTCAGGTGGAGGAGGCTGCCGAGGGTGTCCTCAGGGCCCTCCTGGCCCAGAAGCAGGAGGTTCTGGGGCAGCTTCGGGCCCACGTGGAGGCTGCTGAAGAGGCTGCCCGGGAGAGGCTGGCCAAGCTAGAAGGCCGGGAGCAGGTGGCCAGGGCGGCAGCTGCCTTTGCGCGGAGAGTGCTCAGCCTGGGTCGGGAGGCTGAGATACTTTCCCTGGAGGGGGCCATTGCCCAGAGGCTGCGGCAGCTGCAGAGCAGCCCCTGGACACCGGGGCCAGTCCCCTGCCTGCTGCCCCAACTGGAGCTCCACCCTGGACTGCTGGACAAGAACTGCCACCTGCTGCAGCTCTCCTTTGAGGAGGAGCAGCCCCAGAAGGAGAATGGGAGAGGTGGAGGAACCCAGGGAGAAGAAGAAAGCCAGAGCCAGAGAGAGGATGGAGCAAAGACAGAGAGGCCAAGTGGAGGCCAGCCCCAGAGTAAGGATGGAGCTCCAGCACCACAAGAAGACAAAACCAAGACACCCCAAGAAGATGGAGCCCAGGCCCCAAAAGGAGACAATACCCAGCCAGCCCAGGAAGAGGGAGGAGTCCAGGGTGACAGGGGCTGCCGGTCCAACAAGAAGAGAAAGTTCAAAGGCAGGGGCAAGTCTGTGTCCCGGGAGCCCAGCCCCGCCCTGGGACCAAACCTGGAAGGCTCCGGCCTCCTCCCCAGGCCCATCTTTTTCTGCAGCTTCCCCACACGCATGCCTGGGGACAGGCGGTCTCCCCGCATCACTGGGCTCTGTCCTTTTGGTCCCCGGGAAATCCTGGTGGCAGATGAGCAGAACAGGGTTCTGAAACGCTTCTCCCTCAACGGCGACTACAAGGGCACCGTGCCGGTCCCCGAGGGCTGCTCCCCGTGCAGCGTGGCTGCTCTGCAGAGCACAGTGGCCTTCTCGGCCGGCGCGCGGCTCTACCTCATCAGCCCTGATGGTGAGGTGCAGTGGCGCCGGGCCCTGAGCCTCACCCAGGCCAGCCATGCCGTGGCTGCCCTGCCAAGTGGGGACCGGGTGGCTGTCAGCGTGGCAGGCCACATAGAGGTCTATAACATGGAAGGCAGCCTGGCCACCCGCTTCATCCCTGGGGGCAAGGCCAGCCGGGGCCAGCGGGCGCTGGTGTTCCTGACTACCAGCCCTCAGGGCAATTTTGTAGGGTCGGACTGGCAGCAGAATAGCGTGGTAGTCTGCGATGGGCTGGGCCAGGTGATCGGGGAATACAAGGGGCCGGGCTTGCACGGCTGCCAGCCAGGCTCCCTGTCCGTGGATAAGAAGGGCTACATCTTTCTGACCCTTCGAGAGGTCAACAAGGTGGTGATCCTGGATCCCAAGGGGTCACTTCTTGGTGACTTCCTGACAGCCTACCACGGCCTGGAAAAACCCCGGGTGACCACCATGGTGGATGGCAGGTACCTGGTTGTGTCCCTCAGTAATGGGACCATCCACGTCTTTCGGGTTCGTTCTCCTGACAATTAAAGGGGCTGAGATGGGGGTGGGGGCCAGTGGGAGGGTGCTAGAGGGAAGTGGAGCCACGTGAGATTTGGTGGCCAAGGACATTTTCCCAGAGGGCAGGAGTTGGCAGCTTTTCAGTGTGAATGCCGAACTGCCAACCCTTCTTCTGATGTGCGGGGACCAAGGGTGGTGGTGCAGCCATAGCTCTCAGAAGCACTGGGGTGGGGAAGAGTTCTAGAAGCCAATAGAACCTCTTCCTTTCTATGGGTGACAGCCGCTGCTGTGGCTGCTCCCATGTGGTTGAGGTTTCTGAGATTCATATACATGTCCTGATCTGTATTCTTCAAAACCATTCCTGATGGAGAGGCCAAGGGAGAGTCCCGGGGAGGTGAGGTCACGTCGTCATCAGAGTCAAGAAGGACCCAGGGTAGGTCAGACGTGAGCATTATGCAATAGAGTCACGAACTGGCTGCCGTCAGCCTGGCACAGGAGGAGATAGGGTCAGAAGAGGCCTGAGATCTGGAGTAAATGACAGTAACATGCTCTACCAGACACAGACTCGGGAAGTAAAGGCTCTGTCATTGGAGTATGGCGTGGGCTTCCTGTGAGCCCAGATGCAGGCGGAGGCCGTAGGTGTTAACTTCAAAGCCTGTGGAGAAAATAGGCTCCCAGGAAAACGTACCTGGCAGAGTCATTTGAAAAAAAATGTGTTCTGAGTAGCAGAGAACGGGAGCCCTTCCACGCCCCCCACCAGAGCCATCCTGAGGCAAGGCCTGTGTCAGCAGTAAGATCTCCACGAGGCAGCACTTGTGTTAGGCTGTTAGGCTTCCTTTGCGTTTCCCAGGTTCAGTTTTCTTGGCTCCCCTTCATCATTCAGCAACATTCCTTTGACGAGATGTCGGCCTTTGCTTGGCTGCAGGAAGAGAAAGGAGTATGCCCTTTCCCATAGGCCAATATGGCAGCCGAGTGTGGTACTGGGGTGGGTGCCAAGCCAGCCGAGGAACTTGAGAAGTCCACAATGGGATGGGAGGGAGGTGCGAAAACCAAGGGAAGAAAGATCCAGTCACAAGTGAACCTCGGTCACTGGTCCTTTTTACGCGTGGTAGCAGTTGTGGAGTTGAGGTGGTTGAGTTGGCTGTGAACATGTTTAGCCAGGGGCTGTGGAGAGATGGACGCAGAGGGGAATTGTAATGTAGGGGTCACAGACCATGGAACGTGCATGAAAACTAAAGGGCTTTGGAACAAATTCAGGTGGGAAGTGGATTGTACTAGGGGTAGGGAAAAGAAAATCCTTTTCCAGAGAGCACAGGTCTTATTTGTGGAAACAGCGGAGGTGGGGAATCATCCACGTCCAGGTGAACAACTTTGGCGATATAAAAATTAATGTGCGCACAGCAAAGAATAATGGAGATTAAGAGAAAACCAATAAGATAAGAAAACCACGTAGGATTGATTTGATGAGGAGAAGCTGAGTCTCTAGTATATGTAGTACAAAGAAGCACTATTTGGACAAAGAACCAGATAGGCCAGGCACCCAGCAAGTAATAAAACCACTTGCATTTGTCAAAAATAAATTGTAAAAATACATTCTAGAGAAATATGTAGACTCTTGGCACTGTAAATGATACTTCCTGTAGAACAATGTGGCAATATTTGACTCAAGTGAAAAAGCAAAAATGATTATAAGAATACTTTACCTCACTTTGGGGAATACATTCTGGAAAAACAATTCAGCAGAAAAAAATATTAGCACAGAGACATTTGTGGCTGCCTTATGTGTTAGAGTCATTAACTGGAAGCTTCTCGGCCGTGGGGTGACAGCTCAGTAGATTGTGGTCTGTTAGGGGAATGAGCTACTGCCTTCATGTATGGCAACTATGAAGACTATTTGGAAGAAATAGTTGTGTGATGCAATCACAAGCCGAAAAAGAGAGAATTTGGAATTGTGATCACATAGTGATAACATCAAGGTAAAGATATCTGAAAAATCACCGAGTGGAGATAGGTCCGACTTTGTAAATAGTCAGTCATCTGGGAGACTGAGTTCTTTTCGAGTTATATTGTGCTTTTATCCACATATTGCGCATTTTTACTTCAGTTAACATCATCTATGACATAACATATATGCTTGAACATTTACTTCAAAAAATATACCTTTTTCTGTGATATTCAAGGGTAACTACTGAATTCCAGAATGAATGTGTCAGTTAGAACAAATGAGATTATCCTTTGAGAGAGAAGCCAGGGAGGAGAATCCCAGCCGGCCTGCAGGCGGGAAGGGCCGCCAGAGCTGGGCTTGTCTGGGCATGGTGATGGACTGAGCTAGCTCCCTGGGAAGGTTTGCAGAGGTCAGGCAATCCCCACGGGTGATGGGATGATTGTGGAATGTCCAGAATGCAAGAGTCCTGTCGAGTTCACTCATTTACTCAGACCAGCTGGAAACCAAGGGACAGTTCTGAGATGTGTTGTATGAAGGTTGAGAAGGTGTCTGTCCTGGTTGGAGCTCTGTCTGCAGAGCTCACCCAGTGATTGCTCGTTGCAGGTTCTCAATGATATCTGTGAAATGAATTAATGTCTATAAAGGAAGGAGACAATGCTCTGACTCCAGAGATCTCCCACCTCAAAATGCCAAAGCACAAGTCAATCAAGCACTGGTGGGAAATCTCCAGTAGGGGGCACTGTGGACACAGTCCACCATTTGCTTCCCAAGACTGGATTCTGTGTCAAAAACAGATGCAATTGGGAGATCCTGCTTCTATGTTTGTGGAATGGGTACTGGGAGGCATGGCTCCAGGGCTAATGTGCCCCTCCTGGGTTGGAACAGTAGGTCTCTAGAGATGCATAGACACTCTGGACAGATGGCCTGACTGGTGAGATGACTCTAGTGGGCAAAGGAGGAATAGAAACCTTCAGAAATGAAATGTCCCCCAGAGTCCCAGAAACATTCAAGAGATGAAGGTGCCACACGGCTTCCCAGGGGCATTGGAAGATGGAGGGAAATCCTGAATTTTCCCCATTAGGGTAGGAAGGCACAGAACCCTGGCAAAATGTGCAAGATGGATAGGACTTGTAGCATCAAGCCTAATTTGCAGGTAAAATCCTCAACACCTTAGCTGTCACCTGGGAAGCCAAGTGAGTCCCACAGAAGCATTGCCCAGCACTGAGGGAAGCCTTTGGTATCAGCAAAGTCCCCATTCCATCCTGCTTTGGACTGTGACAATTAGTTTCATCAATTGTTCTTTTCCTGATGGGGACTGTCCAGGTTGTGCATGGACTGATGACAGGAGAATGCCATTTGGGTTTGGAGGAGAGGACTAGAAACTTCTTTCACAATGTTTGTGCAGAAAAAGGGGGAGGATGAGGGAGCAGAGACCTGGATTGAGTGCTGGTTCTTTTGCTTAATAGCTGTGTCATCTTGCTCTGGTTCCCTCTCTGAGCCTCAGTTTTTCCACGGGTAAAATGGGAATCGAATGTTCACCACGCCCACCTCACAAGGTTGCAGTGAGGATGGAATGAGAAGTGTAGGGGGACATTTTGTACACCGTAAAGCTCAACGCCACATTATTGGTTAGAAAGACGTTCAGCTGACTTGTTCTCCTCCAGCAGTGTAAGTTTGACTGGAGATGCGACATGCGCATATTGATGTAAGAGCTCAAGAACATCTGGGTGGAGCCACTACCTACAAACTGTCCTCTCCTTTGGAGGAGGCTGTTCTGTTTTGCATTCCAACAGTTCTGTGCAGAAGCCATCTAAAAGACACGATGGTGACTGCAGAAGCAGAAGCCACCACTGGCCAGCTTGCTAAGATTCCATGCCATTCCTGAAAGCCAGCTGAAAATCCAAGTGTACTAATTAAGGACTGATTACCTAGACATTTAGAAAAAGATAATAAATGGCAAGAGTGGCTCAACCTTTTGATAGTTTAGAGAAAATATAATTTGGGAAGGAAAAGCCCTCCTTTCACTGTAGTCTCATTGTTATCTATAAAGCGATGTCATTTTCTGAATCTACAGAGATACAATTCCCAAGGAGAAGAAGACCAAGAGAGGAGTGAGAAACTTTCAGAGGAAATTGGTGAGGTTGGGGGCCTGAGATGGGCAGGGTTTGATCCGTGGGTGGCAAGGTCAAGGTGTTTGAACAGCTCTTCTTTGCAGGGAAGCTGAGAACTTGAGCTGTCCTGTGAAATAAGTGGGTGATGGGAGAGCGGTGCAGATTTCTGTATTGGGGAGAACACGGTCCTAGCAGAGCGAGCACCCAAGAAGATGTTCGTAGCAGGAGAGAAACCAAGTTCAGATGCAAGCTTCGGAAGATAGTTAACTTGATCAAAGGTAGCAGAACCAGCCCACCAGCTGGCTCACAAACAGTTTAATGACATGCATCATGATGGGAGGAAAAATAGGTTTTCCAGTGACCCCAGACTCCTATGACTGGAAGGGTGGAGAAGGCACAGAGAAGTCAGGTAAGGCCTCACCTAAGGTGCTGGGTGAGGCATCTTGGGGACCAGAAAGAGGAAATTTAAAAAGTAGGTTTGGTGAGCTTGGGGGAGGCAATCCGAGGTGTCTCCAGGGAGAGTTTAAGCTGGTCAATTTAGTGGCCAAGAAAGGCTGGGTTGAGAACTAGGAAATGGGACCCTAGTGCCCTCCACAGTGTTGGCCCAGCCCATTTCTCTGGGTTGCCATGGAATCCAGCGTCTGTGCTGTGAATTATTTCATTCCTTTGGTTGTTTATTTTGTATCTTCCTCTGTTTCTTAATAAAGTTCTTTTGAAAAATTGGAAGCCTTTCTCAGATGGGTTTTTTGGGTATGGGGAACCGTCAACACCCAGGCTCAGAAAGCAGAGGGAATCAGATTACCTTGGCCACCTGGTGGCAGCAGCCAGGATGGCCAGGCAGATTCCCTGGATGACATTGCAGGAACTGGCAGTCACCATCTATGATCCCATCCCATCCCAACTTGCTCCCTCATGCAGGACGATGGGTCCTCTGGGGAGAGATGTATACCTTCCATACTACACCTGGGAGGAAGCCAGCAGGTGACTCAGCCCATGCAGGGCCACATGTATGCAGCAAGGTCAAGGTCTGACAATGGAGGTGGGTCAGGGGCCTGGGAACCATGGCTTGGCCCATATATTGGTCTCTGCCTATTTTCTGGTTTGGGGAAACCAAGCAAGTACTTTTGAATACCTTGTAGCCAGCATGTTTATTTGTGATCCTTCCTATAGGAATGAAGGGTGTCAGGGTTCCAAGAGTAGCTCCCCATCGGCCAAACTCTCTCCCCTGGCCTAGTCCCCAAGATCCCCTCCAGGCACCTCCTCCCTCTCCCATCTGAGTTTTTCTGAGCAAAGAGAGGAAAGACCTCAGTTCTTGGCCTCCCCATCAAACACAGGAAGCCAAACAGCAGTGACAGTGCCATTTACGTGCGCTTCACTACCAGCGCCTCCGGGAAGCCTGCATCCTCAAAAGTAGGACTCACTCAGTTATTTTATAGATAAGGAAACCGGGCTTGACGAAGCTTGCTCAGAGCATAAATGCAGACTACGTTTCCTCTGATTCCAAAGCTGGCCTTCCCAGCATTCGTCACGGGGTCCTCTGCCTTTCTAAGCATTTCCGTCACTTGAGCCACCTGTGTTCCCACCTCCCTTACAAAATGAGAGCGAGAGAAAGGAGACCTGAGATCCCTTTGCTGACTCCTGTCCCTATCAGCGGTCTGGAGTCTGAGTATGAAAAGGAGCTCCAATCGCTCCAGGCCCCCTGGCAGGGCCCCCAAGCTGGAGAAGGAATGACAATCCAGGAGGGAATGCTCCGCATGGCTTGGCGAGGCAGCAGGGCCTCGCTGCTGTGCTGACGGCCTGCCTAAGAATTCTGCAATTCATCACCAGATGACTCAGCCCGCTCTGGACCAGGCGCCTCGGTGCACCCCGGGGAGCATGACTCAGCTGCCGAGGGGGCCGGGTGGCAGGAGACACTGCTGTGGTCCATGTGAGCCGAGCGTTGACTGTGGGCAGAACAGCCTGTTCCCATCCCCAAACCCCAAGGCGGAGCGTCTGCCTCTGTGGTCAGATACACACAGGCCTCATGCTCCCGGCCATGTGGCCGCGCCTCCTCCCTCCGGCCTCATCTCTCCTCCTGTGCAGGGTAGAGGCCAAGGGCCACCTCTGCTGCCCACAGCCCTGTGAACAGCCATAGCTGCAGGAAGCGGCCGTGGACTCAGCCTCCTCAGCTCTGCCTGGGCCAGGTGGGGCTCCTGAGGAGAACCACGGAGGCCACACCGAGGGGTACCTCTCGAGCTGGGCACATACTGGACAGGTGGTTACAGCGTCTCTCCCACTGAGGGGCTAGGGAATGGGGCTCTGAGTTTGACTTCACTCCAGGATCTACACAGAAAACAGCTCTTCACATTCAGAAATAGCTGCCCCTGGTGGCCCTGGGTGCTGTAGACTGTCCACAGGCAACGCCATCCCCATCTACAAAATGCATCAGGACGAGGACTTGTGATTCACAGAGTGCAGTGTAAGTGGGTTCTGCGAAGATCTGCAGGTGGAGATGAGTTAATGCTAAACCCTCACTTCATTCAAGTTGGATGGGGGGGGATGGGGCTGGCAGCCTCATGCCTGGGGCAAGGCCCTGAGGCCAAGGAGATGGACTCCTTTTCCTTAAAAGGAAAGCAGGACGAGTGACACTATCCAAAGTCTGGGAGTACAGATTAAAATCCCATTCTGAGGTGCTTCCTGCCCCTCCCACCCCCCATGGTTCTTTAAGGGTCCACCATGACATTTCATTATCTCATTTGAAATAATGAAATTGTTTATTTCTTGCCTCCGCCTGCCCCTTCTGCCTCTGATAGAACGCAAACCCTCTGAGTACAGGGGACTTTGTCTATCTTGTGCATGGGCCGAGCAACAGTAGACAAGAATGAATGAAAGAAACCCGGTGCGGTGGCGCATGCCTGTAGCCCCAGCGGCTCTGGGGGCCACAGGCAGGAGGATCATGAGTTCAAAGCCAGCTTCAGTAACTTAGTGAGGCCTGGAGCAACTTAGCGAGACCCTGTCTCAAAATAAAACATAAAAAGAGCTGGGAATGTAGTTCAGTGGTTAGATCAGTGGTTAAGCCCCTGCGTTCAATCCCCGGTACCAAAAAAGAAAAGAATGAATGAAAGAATAAATAAATTAAGGTCCCTGTGAGTACTTACGGAGAGTCAGGTCCCTTTCTGCCTACGGTGGGTGCTACCCAAATTCTTCCCTCTAGCCCTCTCCACATCTGCAGAGGCAGGTGTTGTGGCAGTGTCTACTTCAGAGCTGAGGGAGGTGAGGTCAGAGGGCTCATGTAACACAGGAAAGATCGCCAAGAGCCATGCAGGCAGCTGGGCAGAGGCCAAAGCCCACCTAGGCCAACTCCCCCTGCCCTGGTGAGGACTGCACACGAGGCCTTCTGGGGAAGTCACAGCCCAGAAGTCACTTAAAACCCACTCACTTTCCCATGACCCCACCCCACCTCCCCAAATAACTCAGTACGGTGATGTGCAGCTTCTCAACTGGAAGGAAAATCCAAGCAGATGGAAGCAGGGGCAGGAGAGAAGCTGGTGGATGCGGTGGAGGAGTGGACCTATGTCAAGCTGGCCTGAGGCTCTGGGGCCTGGCTTCCCCTGCCCTCCACCTGCAGAACTGGTCTTGAGAGGAGATGGCATCTGGGAGCACTGGGGTTTCAGGGCTTCCCCGTGCTCAAGCTCAGCCTCAGGCAGCAGAAAACCCACAGGAAAGTGATCTGGACCCAGGCCTGGGAGCTTCCCACACAGTCTGTGGAGGGCAGGGACGAGTGTTAGGGAGTGAGCCATGGGAACATCTCACCCCAGTTTTGCAGATCAAGGACAAGGAAACCATCAGGCCCAGGAGCCAACTTACATATAGGCCCATACTCCTACCTCACCTACCAGTTCCCCTTTCTGCCCTTATGTTTGTCTGTCCTCTGTTGCTATAACAAAACACCAGAGACTGAGTCATTTATAAACAATAGAGGTTGATTTGGCTTATGGTTCTGGAGGCCGGGAAGTTCAAGAACATGGCACCCATATTGGGTGAGGGCCTTCTTGCAATGTCCTAACATGGCGGAGGGTATGGCGTGGTGAGAGAGCAGCCCTCTGTTGGTGCTGGTCTCTCTTCTTACAAAGCTACAAGTCCCTTCCTGGGAGCCCCTCACCCTCATGACCTCATCTAATCCTAATTACCACATCACTTCTAAATACCATCAACATATGAGTTTGGAGATTGTTTCCCACAGGTGACACATTAAAAGCATAGCAACCCCATGCCCTCCATCAACTTTTATTTTCCTGCCAGGAAGAAAATCAATCCAGCTAAGAAGTTGCCCCACAGGGAAGAGAGGTATTTTAAGGGGTGGGTTGGGGTCACATGGGAAGCTGGTGGGCTTTGGCCTCTCTTGCTCCTATGTGATCCCTAGGGAAAAGAAGAGGAAACACAAGGAGATCAGCAATGGGGGGAAGGATTCAGCAGGAAGGCACAACCACAGGTCTCCATTCCAGGGACAGCCTGGGTCTGGGTGTTGGAGAAAACATGTCAGTGCTTCACGTATAGGCTCCTGCATGTGGCTGGGGAAGGGCATCCTCATCAGGGTCTAGATGGGAGAAGGGGTGTTCCTCTGGCCTGTCAGGGTTGCCAGGCAGGGCACCATGCCAGATATCACCTTTCCAAAGAATCAAGACTGGAAATTCCCAAGGCTCATTTCCTACCACTTAATCTTCAACTGGGGATCACAGCTGCCAAGTCTGGCTACCAAGGGCAAATGCTGGGTGTGGGTGAGAAGCGAAGCCCTCCGTGCCCTGTCCAGCCCACCATCCAGAACCTCTGTCCTCAGCTGCTCTGAGGTTTCACCCAGGTCTCCCTAATTGGATATGGGATGTTCACAGACAGGTGGTCTCCTAGGTAATTTCCACCAAGGGCTAATTTCCACCCAAAGAAAGGTGGTTAGGGCAAGAAGACCTGCAATAAATCCTGGTTCTACCCGACAGTAGCTGAGGGACCTACTACTAACTTCCCTGAACTTCTGTTCTTCTTGCATAAAATGAAAACAGTTAAATAGCCCATGAGCTCTGGGGATACATAAATGAGATTAAGAAGGTAAACATAAGCCAGGCACAGTGGTGCATATCTGTGATCCCAGCAACTTGGGAGG
The DNA here is from genome assembly GCA_004024805.1 of Geosciurus inauris. Taxonomy (NCBI): domain Eukaryota; kingdom Metazoa; phylum Chordata; class Mammalia; order Rodentia; family Sciuridae; genus Geosciurus; species Geosciurus inauris. The sequence continues at coordinate 74,408 of PVHX01004493.1, read as the reverse complement.
CTGAGGCAGGAGGATTGCAAGTTCAAAGCCAGCCTCAGCAACTTAGTGAGGCCCTAAACAATTCAGCAAGCCCCTTTCTCTAAATAAAATATTAAAAAAGGGTTGGGGATGTGACTCAGTGGTTAAGTACCCCTGGGTTCAATCCCTGGTACCAAAAAAAAAAAAAAAATAGAGAGCGAGAGAAGGTAGACATGCCCAGCCAGTGCTGGCACATGGGAGATGTTCCATTGACGTCCACTTATTCATTCCTCCCCTGCTCCTTGGGACCTTGTGCTCTCCCCTCACCTTTTGGAGACAAAGCACGTGGTCTGAGCTGTTTTCCTTCTGCTCATGCACCCATCAGTCAGTCCCCCTGCAGCAGGATCTCTCGGGCCCTGCCTCTAAGGAGCCAATGCAAACAGCAAGTGCAAAATTGTTGAGGGAAGACATGGCCAGCTGGGGAAGGTGACTGGTGACCCAGATGAGGTCACTTGATGGTGGTGACTTTGTCATAGTTCAGCAGCTGGTCCTTGGCTGACATGTGAACTCTGCAGATGGACCAATCCCAGGAGCCAATCAATGTGAACTGGACCCACGAAAGAACAGCGTATGGAGCCAGAATTCCAGCTCGTATCAGTGCACAGACAGAGCCACCATCCCTGGGGCCAGACACACACACCTCCCCTGGGGCTTCAGGAGAGTTACTGAGCCTGGGATAGGAATGAGGCCAGGATGCTGGATGATCTCAATGCCTTCTGTCATCAAATGACAGCCTGTCACATCCACATACCTGTCCCATGGCCGGGCCACCAATGTTTGTAAGGCCAGGCGCCAACTCTCCTGGACAGCCTGGTTATCCAGCACCAAGTCTGGTCTGTCTGGACCCCCTTTCCTCACGGTGTGCAGAACCTCCTTCTGGCCCTGGCGTTTACTCTGACAGAGGACAGGGATGCATTAGTTTTATGTTGCAGTCACAGTCTCTGCTGCTCTGAGGTTTCACCCAGGTCTCCCTAATTGGATTTGGGATGTTCACAGACAGACGGTCTCCTAGGTAATTTCCACCAAGGGCTAATGCCCCTCTCCTAAACTGCATTTCTTCCCGACTGAATTCTCAGAAGGCGCTGTCAGCTTGCAGGTGTGCAGCTGCCGAGCCCAAGCACAGCCACATTGCGCAGGGCCATGGGAGGAAGTCGGTCGCCCAACCGCTCCTCCCCCTTGGTGGCCAGTACACCATCCAGCAGGAAAACCAAATGAACATGTGTGGTGCCATCCAAGATCAGGCCAGTGCTCAACCATGTGTGCATCTGGTTGTAAGAGCCTCCAGGTTCAAAGGAGGGACAGACAGGTGAGAGTGGCTTTGGGAAAGGGTGGACTCTGAGCGACCAGGCTTTGAGAGGCGCTATGGACAGCAGATTGAGGAAGAGCAGAGAAGACAGAACATCCCAGGATGTGTGTGTAGGGGTAGCGGCTGAGGCGACCCCCAAGTATAGAAGGAAGCGGCCAGCAAGCCACCTTGCCTAACTGCAAGAGAGGGCACAGAGGTGGCAGGTGATGTCCCCTGTTCATGAATGCTTGTCTGGCTTCCAGCTTTCACCCATGCGGATCCTGCAGACCTTCCCCAGTCAATGCACTGGGTTTAACAAACTCAGAAAATCCAAGGGAGGCCCCACAATCATCACAGCCCCAGCAGATGGCAATCATACACACACACTTCCGTCCATCCTGCCATTGGGACTGACTACGGGACACCAGGCAGGAAAGCCCTGTCCAAGAGGGAAAGCAGGGAACTCCGCCCAGGCCAGGAGGGACAGTCCCGCTGCTCTGCACCTGCTGCTAGGCCACTGCCATGGCCCTGAATCAGTCCGGAAGGTCAGCCCAGCATTCCAGACACAACAGGACCCCTCACCTACAAGCCCCTCGGGATTATCAGAAATAACAACTGGGAGTTCCCAAGACTGGGGCTTTCCATCCGGGCTCAGCCCCTGTCTCCCACCGCCACTCTGTGAGCAAGTAAGTTACTACCCAACACAGACAAGAGCAACTGGCAGTCTGGCACGCCATTTCCTGAAAAAAATGAGTCCAGTTCCAGGAGTTTCGATTGAGGGACAAAATAGGCACTTGATAGACCAAAGCGGAATGGTTTCTATGAGTATGAATCTAAACCAGGGCTCAGAATGAGAAGGGGTTACCCCAAGTTTCCTGGACCTCAAATCCCCTCTGTTGGGCTCTCTGTAATTCTACTGGAGTTCCCACTGAAGGAGGTAGGTTGCCTCTCTGCTTCCTGAGACAGCCCCCTGTGAAGCTGGCTAGTCCAGGGCTGAGGGGCTCCAGAGAAAGGACAGTTGTCTGCTGCAGGGCCCCAGGCTTCTGCTGACGTTGGGAGTGTCTGGGTCTGGAGCTAGCCCCAGGGGCATGGTGAGCTGGCAGGCCGGGCTGTGGAGGATAAGAGGGTGCCCCAGGAGCCAGCTGTCATACAGGGTGTGAATAACGGGGGCCTCATCACACCCCAGAGCTATAGGGGAGACAGGACACCTGGGACAAGTGCTGACTAAGAGAGCAGGTCCAGGCAGGAGGGGGATGAGCGGGAACAGGGAGGCTCCTCCAGGCTCTTGCACATGAGCAAAGCCCCCCTCACCCCGGGCTCTGCATTTCCAGGCCCTTCTATCCAGTAACCCTGGCACTCCAGCTGAAATATCCCTGTCCCCTCTGCCATAGGTCAGGTTCCTGGATTCCTTTCTCCCTTTCCCAAGCCCAGACATGCCCCTACTAGTTTTCCAATCTCATGTCACCCCAGGGGCATCTGGCATGTCCCCTTGGAAGATTCTGGTCTTTATAAATGCCTGCCTTTCTCCCCAACAGAACCCTAAGTCCTTCCATCTTTTTGTGTTCCACAGCACAAGAAAGCAGTGCCCCAGAAATGCTTGCAGATGACAATTATGATAGTGACCCTGTCTTCAAGGGCTGCCTCACAGGCTGTTTCCCACAGGGCCCTTCCTGGGCATTTCACTAGTAGCTCTTTCCAGGCATTTCAGGTACCCATTGGTCTTCCACTCGGTCCTGCCTCTTGGACCGGCTTCTTGTTTGTTTTGTTTTGTTTTGTTTTGTTGGTACCAGGGATTGAACTCAGGGGCACTTGACCACTGAGCCACATCCCCAGCCCTATTTTGTGTTTTAGGTAGAGACAGGGTCTCACTGAGTTGCTTAGCGCCTCGCCGTTGCTGAGGCTGGCTTTGAACTCGCGATTCTCCTGTCTCAGCCTCCCTAAGTGCTGGGATTACAGGTGTGCGCCACCGCGCCCTTCTTGGACCAGCTTCTTATCTCCTCTCTCTCTTCTCTAGCCACATCAGGGTCTGGTCTGATGTCCAAGGTGGGCATAAAACCATCCCACAAACATGAACAGGGGCAAAGGAAAGGAAAAAAACCTGCTCTTTGAGCAAATGGGTCAAAGCACAATGTGACATGCATTTTTCCCCTGCTCCTTTCATTGACTGTGGCTCCTTGTCACCAGGCAACCCAGCCTCAGGGCCTCTGGGAAGACTGACCAACCCTCAGCCAGTCAGATGGCTCCTTGCAGCGTGATGAGATGATCCTCACCTCCCACACCTGCCCTGCCACTCCCTCATCTGGGCTAAGGCTGCAATCTCCATCCCAGAGACACCTGTGCAGATGATCCAGGAACACACACACACACACACACACACACACACACACACCACCGGGATTCCAGAATGCCAGGATTCCCAGATTCCAGGAATCCAGGTTCCAGTCATCAGAGGTGGCCCAGATTCAGGATATTTCCAAAGCTCCTGGGTATGTGTGATGTGCTGATGGGACTGGGAACAACTGGTTCAAAGCACAGAATGACAATTCAAAAGGAAGTGTGACTCTGAAGCACCTGAGTGAGAATCAGTCCTCAGTCTGGCAGCTCTGGGGGGAGGGAGGCAGGGAGCACAGTGACACACAGTACAGGGAGGAGTTTCAGGGGACAGGCAGGCAGGGAGCCGGTAGGGGGCCCACTGAGGCACGGGGGGGGGGGGCTGGGCAAGCTGGAGCCAGACCCTGTCCCGGGCTCAAGCAAGACATCCATTCCTTTGCAAGTCTGTTTCTTTACCTATAGAACTGGTGTCGCACCCTGAGCCACATCCCCAGCTCTTTTTATGTTTTATTTAGAGGCAGGGTCTCACTGAGTTGCTTAGGGCCTTGCTAAGTTGTGGAGGCTGGCTTTGAACTCACGATCCTCCTGCCTCAGCCTCCTTGGCTGCTGAGATTACAGGCATGCACTCTGCCAGGCTATCGCATCTATTTTTGAGTTTCATGAAAATGAAATAAAATAATGAGCAAGAAAAGAGTCCTGGCAAACAGCAACTGCTCCACGGGTTTTAGCTATCCTCTTTGCTGCATTTTGGGGACGGGAACTTCTAAAACTCTGAAGAAAAGGCAAGCGGAGCTCCAAATCCTAAAAATGAATCAATATGCAGATTAGAAATCCCCTAAACAGCTGAACAGGGCCAACCACAAACCCAGACTTTGCCAGGCATGAGTCTCTGAATTTGGCATCAATCTTTCCTCCAGTTTTGGGGGCGTGGGAGGCTGGGTTGGGGACCTACAGGCACTCTAGTCTGTTGGGGACAGATGAAATGTGTGGGCTTCTTCTCCAACCTTGAGTTTTGCCTCATGCCTGCTCTGCTGTCACTCTGGCTTCCTAATGCCTGGTTGGGTCTGGGACCTGAAAGAGAAAGGAGCTGTCCCCACTGGACCCTCATAGAGGCCCTGGGCTGGCCTCCTCCATCCCTCCTGCTGCTCTCTGCAGGCTTTGGCTCATGGAAATCCTGCCAGAGGACTTTTTACTAGAAATCCAAGTATGAGCTCTCTTACATGGTTTCTTCCAGCCATGTGGCTACCCTGGTCTCAGCCACAGCCGCACTTCTCTAGCCCTTGACCTTCCTGAGGTCCTCCTGACCTTCATTCTCCCTGAGAAGCTCATCTGCCTTTGAAGGCCAGAGAAAGGTTCAAGGGGGCTGTTTCTTCCAGGTGTGCCAAAGCAGGGGCCTAGCCAGCCCTCCTGCTTGGACTCTGGCATTCCCACTTGGAAGAGAACTAGAGGCAGGGGTTCCCCGGGCTGGGGTTGTTTACCCCGCCAGAGCAGGAAGAGCCTGTCCCGCTTCTTGCCCCTGCTCCCTAGAGGGTGAGTCTCCCCTGCGCATTGTTTGCTTTCCGGTGGAATTTCTGCTCTTGAGGACTCGGTGTCCTCCTCTCCACCTCTTGGTTTCCTCCTGTCCAGACAGGGTTGGCCACCAGCCAAAAGCTTGACCATTCATGGAGAGCCCCAGGGCCGAGAAGAGCAAAGGACTGGAGCAGGAAGCAGGAAGTTGAAGTTCTTCCTTGGTCAGGGCCTCTGCTTCAGTGACCTGTGGGGTCCACCATGGATGGGTGCCTCCATGGGCAGCAAGCTGTCCCTTATGCAGTGGGGCAGTGTGAGCCCAGGGAGAAAGCCTGGGTGGACAGGTGAGGAGATTCCACAGAGATGAGGGACACATTCTACCACCTTGAACTTCATATCCTCAAATCTGTTTGTATCTAGATTTGGTGCAAGACCCTCCTGGTGTAACAAGGGTTCACTTGATGCTCTGACTGTGCTCTTTGTCGCTATGAAACTTACATGTTTTTTCCTTTTCCCTAACCTTCTCCTGCCTGACCTTCTCCTCCTTGATCTTTCCCCTAACTTTCTCGTCCCTGATCTTCTATTCTCTGATCTTCTCCTTCCTGTTCTCTCCTCCCTAATCTCATTTTCTCAGAATCACCTCTTTAAAAGGCCCCCATTCCTGCTGATGGGCAGAATCACATCCTTTGAGATAGGAGTCCCTTGTGTTACTCCTTTGCTAGCAAAGAAATAAACTTTCTTTTTCCTTTTTCTCAAAACCATGTCCTCATTATTGGATTGGCATCGGGATCAAGGACAGAGCTTTCAGCAACACTAGCTCAAGAGGAAGACCATGAACTCAGGCTAAGATTGAGACCAGCCTCCAAAGACATCACCAGGCAGCAGGCAGGTCTGCCAACACCTGCACCAACTCCTCTGCCCTTGGCACTTCCTGTGGGGTTTTGCAAGGCCGGAGGGAAGTGGGAGAGGCAGGTGGATGGCCCAAGTCTCTCTTCTGGTTTCCTGGGCCATAGCCCATATATGCCAGTTCCAGAAAAGAGCCCAAATCTGGTTCCTGTGCTGTTAGATGCACCCAGGTCAGCCTGCCCTTCCAGCCAGGGAGCAGAAGGGCCCCTGGAGCCCTTTGTGGGTTTGAGCTGCCTCATACCTGCCACCTCACCTCCCACCCCCCAGCAGCCCCTGCCCCTCCCCCACTGCCCCAGGAAGGCTGTGCTGCCATGTGAATAACAGTTACTCGTCTGGACTGCATCAGCCTTACTCACTTAGCCCTGCTAGTTCCTGACAGAGATAGGGGCACAGCAGGGATGCAGCAGAGCCCCCCAGAAGGGGCCTTGGAGGAGAGTATGTCATTATTCTCAGGTTGAGCCTCCAGTCTTGAGAGTAGGAGGCACAGGGGTGGGTGACAGCTTGGAGGGTCTGCTTTGGACCCATTGGAGCAGAGAAGCCTTTTGACCTCCAGCTTGCTCAGGACAGAGGCAAGAGAGCCACCTCCTGAGGACGAGAACAGTACTCGCCTGTCTGTGTGGAGGGTCCCATGACCCATCTCAGGGAATATCCTGAGGATCCTGTCCGGCCCCATCAGCTGTGTTGGAGGAAGAGGAGAGGAGGTCATCCTGGGGTCTCCATGCCTTCCTCTTGCATAGCACTTGCTGTCCCGGCACTTACAACTGCAAAACTGCACCAGAGGCTTAGGGAAGGGCTCCAGGCCCAGGCCGAGCCAAGCCAAGCAGCAGCCCGTCTATATTACGATGACAGGGACAGCTGAGGGGGCCTGGGGTGACTCAGATGAAGAGACATGTGAGTCCCATCTGGCAAGAAAGCTGGGAAGAAAGGACTGGTCAGTGACTCGGGCATCCCTGGAGCCCCCACAAATTCCATCTGTGCTGTATCACCTCAAGATCTGCTCATCCCTGGGAACTATGCCACCCACAGAGACCCCACTGACCCCCATCACTATCTCTCTGGGTGTCTGCCCAGCTCAGTGGAAGCTCAGGACAAGAGTCCTGTCCACATCCAGGATCCAGATATCCATCTCAACAAGACGGGTAGAAGCGTCCAGAAAGAGACCCACCACACGAAAGCCCACCAAGAGAATAAGACAGACTGGGGACAGATTGGTCACTAGAGATGAAGACTTGCAGAGGGGGAGGGAACATTTCTGCCCTTCCTATTCTGTACTCTGTGCCTCCCCAACCCACCCCATCCATATTGGCCTCTCTGCTCTTCTGCTGAGGTCATCTGGGCCTCCCTCCCAGCCCAGCATCAGCCTCACTTCCTCCACGAAGCCTCCCCTCCATATTCCACAATCTCCACGTCTCCACACTTACCCTCCCATGTCTTAAAATTTAAAATTCATCCAGACAGCTTTACGTGTTTTTCTGATCATGTCATGCACGTTGATCCTTTGTCTCCAGTGTGTATATAACGCCCCTTCAGGAAAGGGAGAAGTTCACATTTCTGTGTATCACACTGTCAAGGAATAGGTAGCCACGTCAGGGAAGCCAAGATTCATACATTTTACAGGGTAAAATAAAAACAGGATGTGTCCGGAGAATGATGTAAAGGGAGACTTAGGCATGCAGGGAATGCGGAACAAGTTCTGGTAAGGATGAAGGAAAGTGAATCAGCCAGACGATCCAGATACGTGGTTAGAGAAGTGGACGGAGGGATGGAATCTAGCCAGGATGGCCCCGAGGTGCCCTGCAGTCTATCTTGCTGACATGTTCCGGCTCTGTGGTCACATCTACATGCACCCCACCCTTCCCTGTCCATCAGACTTCCTCTTGGTGGCCACACTGGGCCCCGAGAAGCCTCCTTCTTGCCTGAGGTCCATGAAGATCGTTCGCTGTCATTACGCATTGACATTATGAGAAGCCCTCAGGAAATAAGGACACTCAAGAAAAATGGATGGCCACACTGAATTCACAAGGGAAGGTGCCACTGGATAAGAGCGATCCAGTGCTACGGGGGCGGGGAGGGGCGGGAATCAACAAGCCATGATAGATGTGGTGGCAAAGGATGGCTCCAAAGGCCCCGTCAAATCCAGCTCTAGTTTTACCTGTTGGTGAAATAAGGTGCCCTCATCCCTGGAATGTTCAAGGGATCAGGGTGCGCCAGGAATGTCAGCAGCATCCATGCAGGATCTTGAAGCCCCGAGAAGAAGCTGAAACTGGCAAAGTGTGCCAGTGTGAGTGACGGGGCTGGAGTGGAAGCAGGAAGGTCTGGCCTGAAAGGGACAAGCGGGGCTGGCAGCCACCCTCTTGGTAACCTGCCAATCCACTGCCCAGGCATTTCATGCCAATGCTCTGCCAAACCACTGAGGGAAGCCAGAGAGAAGGCCTAAGCATTCCCCCCTCAGGGAGCTTGCTTTATATCAAAATTAATGGCTTAGGCTGTCTGGGCTCCTGGTGCTGCCACCCACCAAGAGTGCTAGATGCCTCGTGACAGCCTAGAAGTTCCCAACATGGGACAGATACCATTTCAAAGAAACCTCACAACAACCCCAAAGGATAGGAATCATGATCTGTGTTTTACAGATAAGAAAACTGAGGTCTGGTAGAGTGCCTGCCTGGCAGGCCCGAGACCCTGGGTTCAGGCATAGAATAAAGAAAGAAAGGAGCCGGGCGCGGTGGCTCAAGTCTGTAATCCCAGCACTTAGGGAGGCTGAGACAGGAGAATTGCGAGTTCAAAGCCAGCCTCAGCAATGGCAAGGCGCTAAGCAACTTAGTGAGACCCTGTCTCTACATAAAACACAAAATAGAGCTGGGAATATGGCTCAGTGGTCGAGTACCTCTGAGTTCAATCCCCGGTACCACAAAAAAAAAAAAAAAAAAAAAAAAAAAAAAAAAAAAAAAAAAAAAAAAAAAAAAAAAAAAAAAAAAAAAAAAAGAAAGAAAAGAAAAGAAAGAAAGAAATAGAAAACGGAGGCTCAAAAGGTTAAGTTTTGCCTTAAGACACAGTCATTGAGTGTCAGATCCCTGCCTGGAGGTGGGGTCAAAGTCCATGATCACCATTCTACCATTTATGGTATGGTCAGTGTGTGGCCATAAGCTCATCTCTTAGCTTCTCTGAACTTCAGGACTGGGTTAGAAGGTCCCTACAGCCCTCTGTTTTGGAACTCTATGAATTGGAGGAAAAGGCATCCTCAGACAAGCAAGAGCTACCTAGCAAGGGACAGTGCAGGCTTGAGTGTTATAAGAGTTTAAGGAGCCAGGCGTGGTGCATGTCTGGAACCCCAGCAGCTCAGGAGACTGAGGCAGGAGGATCGCAAGTTCAAAGCAAGCCTCAGCAACAGCAAGGCCCTAAGCAGCCCTGTCTCTAAATAAGAAATTAAAAAAAAAAAAAGGCTGGGGGATGTGGCTAAGTGGGTTGAGTGGTTCAAACTCAATCACTAAGTGGTTGAGTGGTACCAAAAAAAAAAAATTGAAGGAGCAAAGCTGAGCAGGGGCTGGAAAGGGCAGAAAGGTTGGGGACAGGCAAGTCAGGAACAAACTGGAGGAGGGGGCATCGGACAAGCTGAGACTGCTCCATGTTGAGTTATTCAAGCTGGGATCCTAAATGAACAGGAGCAGAGGCTCAGGACACTCAGCTCAGTTCACTCCTAGAGAGGGACCGGGGGAGCCAAGCCCAAACACAGGCTATTTTGGGTGTTGTGTTGTTTGGAGAGCCACCAGTCCCAAAATAGCGCCATGAGTTAGCAGGACCTTGCCTTCTCCCACCCCCAGCTCTCCCACTGAAATCAGCAGGCATCAGGGCGCTGGGCCCAGCATTCCAGGGAGTCTGTGTAACTGAGGAAGGCAGAGACCTCTTCCCACAGGAAGGGCTCCGGAGCAGTATTTGCCTGTAAAAGGGATTCTGGAAGGTGGAGGAGAGGAAAAGAGGGATTGAGTCAGAGAGCAGAAAAGAGGAGGTGGGAGCCTGGGAGAGAGCACAGGCAGGGAGAAGAGTCAGTCTCCGAGGGGACAAAGGGAAAGTGATAAAGAGAGGTCGCTGGAGGCTGGTGTGAGAGGAGCAAGAGGGAGAGCAGAGAGCAGGCGAGAGGGCCAGAGGGCAAGCAGTGAAGGGCAAAGGGGCAAGGGTTGCCAGGACAATGGTGACCAGGGCCCAGTGGAGTCAGGGCCTACGTGAGGGTGGGAGACGGTGGCGGAAAATGTGACACTGGCTCAGTCACGAACCACCTGCTGAGGGTCAGCTTGAGCTATCTTTCCCAGTTAGCCAGAACTGGAACTTCCCCAGAAATCCACAGCCCTGTCACGGACACTCTTATCTCTAACCCTCAGGAAATCAGAGATCCAGTTATTTCAACAGCAGGGACTTTTCTCTCTTTGTGTCCATTTGACCCCTTACAAAACAGCCAAGGCTTGGAAGATTGGGTCAGAGCTGTTTGGGGTTCAGGGTAAAAAGCGAAAGTGACATCACAGTGAGCGGGGCCAGATTCCCAGAACGGGGTTGTGGGGAGGCTTCGGGGGAGCAGCCCTCCAGCAGCCTGCCGGAAGCTGCTCCCTGCATGTGGAAGGCCAGCTCTTCTGCATCTCCAAGGACAGGCAAGTCCATGTGTATGCGAAGGACAGGCAGGGACCATGATCCAGTCTGGGTCCTGGACCATCTAGGCAGCCTCAGCTCACAAGAGTCAAAGGAGAAGTTGGCAAACAGCATGGCACCCCGTCCACCAGGTCTTGCCTCAGTTCCTAACACCCACCCACCAGAGGCCTACAGGTTCCTCCAGTTTGGGAAAAATCTTCTTGTGAGTCGATCCTTTTTCCAAAGGACAATGTGCTGCCCCTGCTCCAGTCAGGACGTGGAGCTGCTCCCCAGCGGTCCTGTGCCGCAGAACAGAGTGTCTTTTCTGGAATGGCATTGGGTCCATGAGTCAGGATGGAACTAGCCTCTGCCTGGCCAGGCCCAGGCCATCCACAGATCACAGCAGGGGCCTTTATGGCTGAGGCCTGGCAGGTTGTGGAATGACCCAGAGGAAGAGAGAGAGGCTTCACTAAGGTGACCAGGAGGCTAGACCAGGGCATCTGGAGGGGCCACTTCTAACACTGAACACATTCAATGACTTCTGAATCGTTGGGGCTTGGTATTCCCAATCTAGACACCCAGGATTCCCCTCTGGTCCCTAAAGGTGGAGGGCAGAGCACTGGGGACATTTCTGGGGGGAGGAGGTGGGGCTGGAGCGGGGCTTTTGTCTCCTCCCTTGGAGAGGTCAAGGGCATTACCTCTCCCTCACCGCTAACCACCCGCTGAGGCCCTTCAAACCACAACTGAGAAGGAAAAAGACATAAACAAAGATGCACAGGAGCAGTTCTCTCCTGCGTCTGTGACCCTAACTTTCTGACTCAGGTTTCCCTTGTTCTGAGGTTTCCCTTGTTCCCGGCCACCGCAGCCCCCACCCCCACCCAACTCCAAGAAGCAACCGAGGAAACAAAACTGGAGGCAGAGTCAAGATGAGAAAGCCACTCAGCCCCGGTTGCCCTTGGTATCCGTTTACAGAAAAATCCATAACAAATACCCTGATGCTCCCACCCACTTAAACTTCCTGTGACTCTGCCATCGGCTGTCTCTATGGATACTGCCTGTTGAAGCCCATCACCTACATGGAGCAGGACAGTGCATGGACCCTGAAGCACAGTGCACCATTTTTCTCCCTGCAGGACCCCTCTAGTGCTCCCCTGTGGCCCTCCACCCACATCATTCAGGCTACCTGGCTTAGGTCACCTGATCCTGCCAAACTCCCCAAAATGCCCTCCCCTGGTCCTATATGCTCACACGAGCCAACGCCCACCCGCAAAGAACTCAGCGTCACTCTTCCTCCTTTAACCCCAATGCCCTGAAAGCACATCCCACAAACCCACCATGAATTGACACTCTGCGTCCTCCTATCCCTCCTTCTGTGGCTCCAGCCTTCAGGGTCCATGTGTGGAGGAGAAGGCTCTACCCCTCCCAGCTGTCCAAGGCAGCTCAAAGAAATGAAACCTGCATGCTGAGCTCCCAGTTGCTTGCCAAGGCTTTACCATGGTAACCCCTGGTCCCTTTCAGCCATCTCTACCCCACCCAGCACACCTCAAACCCCAGCCAGACAGCACTATTGACACAGGGAGGGCCCTCAGGGGCACCAAGAGAGTCTGGACACGTGGATTCAGCCGTGCATCATCAGAGGCTGGGCGCGCACATGGCGGGGATGAGGCAGGGACCTGGAGTCCCCTGTCAGGCCCAGCGCAGAACAGGCAGAACCCAGACAATCTCACGGTACACTACATGCCCTGCGGCCACTGGGCTGAGAGCCAGAGGAGGGAGGAGCATGCTTTTCAGGAGTTTGGCCAGGGTGCTGGGTAGAGCGCTCTGGTGGAAAGAAGTCCACCATGTCCATTAGGTTCTCGGATCCTCCACAGTCACCTATTTCTCCAGTGGAAGGGGAAACACGGGCTGTTTCCATGCTGAGCACTAGGGAAGGGAATCCTGAACCCTGGTCATCATGGGCCATCTGGCACAGCCCAGGGTCAAGCTGACCAAAAAGAGAGGGACACAGGCAGCAGGGTGGTCAAATCAAGGGAGACCCTTGGACTCAGGCAATCAGAGCTTGCTCAATTGTTCCCAAACCCTCTCCCACACACGAACACACACTGACAAGCACACGCCTCAGCAAGCCTGGAGAGGGAGGTGCAGGGCCCTGGCTGGCCGTTCAGACAGACTTCCAGAGCCAGAAAGTGGGTGGGGCTGGAACATGAGTTCATCTATTTCCTGCCCACATCTGGTATAAAGGGAAGCTGCAGCCCAGGAGGAGCACAGCTGTGTCTGGTTGCAAGGCCAAGAGCGCTGTCAAGAAGGAAGACCACACCCCCTCCTCCAGAAGCCGCTACAGCAGAACAAACCGCCAGCCACAAGGCACCTTTGAGAACTTCAGGTAGGAGAAAAGCAAATTCCCTCATCTCTCACCCAGGGCCTACGGGCAGCGAAATTCACTTCCCAGGCCCTCTCCATCCATGATCCCCACTTTTCCTCTGTATTCTTTTCCTGGAGTCCCTGCAGCTCTGAGCCAATCCTGCCTTGGCACCTTGGCAGTGATGGCCGGCGACCATGGAGGGTGGTCAGGCCCCACCACCAACCCTGTCACCCAGAAATGAGGACCTTGACTCTGTCCCTCTCCTGCAAAATACTCCCCATTTCCCCACCTCAGGAAAGGGGTTTTCATGCTGCTAATTCAAATGAAGCTATGGTTGGGGACGGGTGATAAGAGAATTGGAAAACGTTGTGAATTCAGAGATGTCATTGTAATCTGGCCTTTCAGCCCCCTGGAGGGGTTGGAGACACACTGGGCATTTTGCAAGATTCTCACAGGTAAAAAATGGAATTAAGGCCGGTGCAGTGGTACACGACTGTAATCCCAGCAGCTTGGGAGGCTGAGGAAGGTGGATCACGGGTTCAAAGCCAGCCTCAGCAATTTAGCAAGGTCCTAAGTAACTCAGCAAGACCCTGTCTCTAAATAAAAAAAATATAAAGGGCTGAGGATGTGGCTCAGTGGTTAAGCACCCTGGGTTCAATCCCTGGTACTGGGGGGCGGGGGGGAGCCTGACTCCCTGGGGCTGACCAATGAAAGTAATCAGATGGAGGCCAAGTTTGATGGGTTCAGCATGGTTTCATTGTGATCCTTTAACAAATTGGAACCTATCCTGTTCATCTATCCCCAGTTAGCAGCAAGCAAGGGGAGGCTGGCCCATGGCTGCCCACTCAGCTGTCTTCTAGAACATTCGCTCATGAGATTCTCTTCCATTTGCTCTAGGATGCAGCTATCTCCAGTCTTTGCCTGCCTGGCGCTGGGCCTGGCCCTCCTCTTTGGTGAAGGCTGCACCCTGCACCTGCATGAGTCCCAGGCAGCCCAGCTGGCCACAGACTTTGGAGTGAAGGTGTTTCAGCAGGTGGCCCAGGCCTCCAAGGACCGCAATGTAGTCTTCTCGCCCTATGGGGTGGCCTCCGTGTTGGCCATGCTGCAGGTGACCACAGGAGGAGAGACCCGGCAGCAGATTCAAGCAGCAATGGGATTCAAAAGTAATGGTGAGAGACAGAACAGGGTGGGAGGCGGGGAGTCAGGAGGTCTTCACAGAGCAGGTGCCAAACCTACCAGCAGCTGGGGAAAGCCTGGCTCCATCTCAGCCAGGTCAACCCTTGTACAATACTGGGACCTCCCTGTCTTCTTCCCACACATCCTGTATCACTGGGCCCTTGACCTGCCCAGGGAGTACAGACCAGTGGAACTGACACTTATTAACCGTGGTACCTTAACTCCTCTCAACCACAATCTCCTCCTCTATAGAATGAGGATACTAAAAATATCTTCTACACAGTGGCTGTGTAAATATTAAATAGAATTATTTGAAATGTTTGGCATAACCATTATTATAAAAATTAGGGTTTATAACTTGAGAACAGAGAAGAAGATTTTAAACCAAAGAAAGGAGTAGGACCTAAGACTTATAAGAAAAGAAGGGAGATGAGTATGGTTTGGAATGAAATCTCCCTCCAGAGACCCCTGAGGGGGCAGGAGAACCACATGTATCTGAGCAGGGTTAGGCCTTCCTAAGGGAGTTGGCCATCTGGGAGTCCTCGGCCCAACATGAGTGTAATGTGCTCTGTCCTTGCATTGGCACAGAGAAGGGCATGGCCCTGGCCCTCCATCAACTGTACAAGGAGCTCATAGGGCCATGGAACAAGGATGAGATCAGCAGCACAGACGCCATCTTTGTTCAGCGGGACGTAAAGCTGGTCCAGGGCTTCATGCCCCACTTCTTCAGGCTGTTCCGGAGCACAGTCAAGCAGGTGGACTTCTCAGAGGTGGACAGAGCCATATTCATCATCAATGACTGGGTGAAGAGACATACGAAAGGTGAGCAGGCAGCGAAAGGAAGCCAGTATACCAAGGGCCTGTGGTCTCCCAGCCCTCCCCCTTCAGCACCCTCTTCCCTGGAGACGGAAGGCCAAGTGCTTTAGAACAAGAGGGCAATAGCTAATATTTTCCTTCATTATACTTTCTCAAGAACCCACACAAAAGGCATCCCTCTAAAGTATGAGATTTCCTAAGAAGCAATAACTTGAGTACACACAGTGACCAGACAGTAGTATAGGGGCAAAGGACGGGGTCAAGTTTCCAACCCTGATCCTGAGCAGGATCCTAGCATCAGGAAAGTGTGGTGAGGGGAAGACTTCCTGAGACTCGAGAAGATGGAACAAATTAGAAGCAGTTAGACTGATCCATTAATGCCCTCTCTGCCCTCTAACTGGATCCCTTCAACGTACATCCCTTTGATGACTGGCCGTCCATAGGTATGATCAGTGACTTACTTGGCAAAGGGGCTGTGGACCAGCTGACGCGCCTGGTGCTGGTGAATGCCCTCTACTTCAATGGCCAGTGGAAGACGCCTTTCCCAGAGTTGGCCACCCACCGCCGCCTTTTCCACAAGTCTGATGGCAGCACTGTCTTTGTGCCCATGATGTCTCAGACCAACAAGTTTAACTACAGTAAGTATAAGACCCCCCTTCCCACAGCTCACAACGGGGCCCCTCATCCCCAGAGTTTCCCAGAGAACATCCAAAATGTCGCCCTCTGGGAGAAAAGGATCACAGGGAGCGTTTCCCTTTAACCGTAGTATTCACCCCAATTTCTAAAAAATATTTATTTATTTTTTCAGTTGTAGGTGGACAGAATATCTTTATTTTATTTTTATGTGGTGCTGAGGATCGAACCCAGTGCCTCACACGTGCTAGGCGAGCACGCTACCACTGCGCCATAACCCCAGCCCCTTCACCCCAATTTTGACAAATATTTCCCAAGTGGGAGACACCTGGATAATGAGAGCAGAAGAAAGGAGTTCTTTCTCATGCCAGATGAAGCCAAAATCCTCAGGCCCACCTCTAATGAACCACCTGACCCTCTCTCTCCACTTCAGGATTCGTAGTGTGACTATGCAGGGCTGATAAAGCCTGCTGGGAGAACGACGTGCGGGAGTTGAGATGAAGCGGATGACGATTGCAATGAGATAGTGGCTGGGTGTTGGGAGGAGGCCAGTGAAGGTCAAGAAGGTCAAAACAAAGAGAGAAACCAGAAGACATTGAATTGGCAGAAAAGGAGGGAAATGGAAATCAAACCATTAAAGAGGGGCTGGGGCTCTATACCAAGGGCCCTAGAGCACTAGCCTAGTGTGCAGGAGGCTCTGGGTTCCATCCCCAGCATCACAAAAACAACCAAGCAAACAAACGCCACTGGAAACATTGAATGTGGAGTGGTATGTAGCTCAGTGGCAGAGCACTCGCCTAGCATGTGTGAGGCCCTGGGTTCGATGCCTCAGCACCAGGGGCCAGGGGGACACCAAATAAACATTGAATGAGGACAGCGGGAAGTGAAGCCTCAAAAGTTGAAAGGGAAGCCGAGCATGATGGTACACACCTATAATCCCAGCAACTCAGGACCACACATTCAAGGCCAGCCTGGGCAACTTAGTAAGACCCTGTCTTAAAGTTTTAAAAATTTATAAAAGGGCTGGGGATGTGGCTCAGTGGCAGAGAGACTCTAATACCAAACAAATGAGCTGGAATGGAGCTTGGCTTCCAGAACGAGTGGAGAAGACAGGAGAACTAGCTGAACACCTAGCGCTAGGTTTTTTTTTTTTTTTTTTTTTTTTTTTTTTTTTTTTTTTTTTTTTTTAATTTTTTTTTTTTTAGTTGTAGATGGACACAATGTCTTTATTTTATTGCTGTGTATGTGGTGCTGAGGATCGAACCCAGGGCCTCACGCATGCGAGGCAAGCGCTCTACCGCTGAGCCACAATCCCAGCCCCGCTAGGTTGTTTTAATAAGGGCTGGAGCCATTTCCAACCTGCCATCTCGGTATCTTCACAGCTGAGTTCACCACCCCTGATGGCCACTACTATGACATCCTGGAATTGCCCTACCATGGGGAGACCCTCAGCATGTTCATCGCAGCTCCCTATGAAAAAGATGTGCCCCTGTCTGCCCTCACCAACATTCTGGATGCCGAGCTCATCAGCCAGTGGAAGGGCAACATGACCAGGCTGCCCCGCCTCCTGGTTCTGCCCAAGTAAGCCATCCTGGGTCTCGCCACGCTTGCCAATGTCCTGATCTCACCATGTCCCCCCTCCCCTGTCTCTCAGTTCCTTGAAATCTCTGCCCCCGTGTTGAGTTTCCCAGATCTGTGATGCCTGCAGACTGGGGACATGTGTGGGAGGCTGGAGGGAAGTGCTCTGGTCTGGGTTCCATTAGGATTCCTCAAATCATCCCTCTGTTTCCTCTGGAGGGGAGGTTTCTAGACTCTGCCCCACACTGACCACCCCCAGAAATACTCAATGAGAGCCAGCCAAAGGGGGAGCTGGAGAAATGATGGGAGGAGAGGGGTGCTGAATGGGTCTCCGTGCATGGGGCCAGGAAGGACCAATACTCCCACCCCCACCGCCTTGAATCAACATCCTAACAATGGAACAAAAGGGATCACTTTGGAGATGGGGCAGCCCAAACTACAGCTTCTGGCTGGAGTTCCAGGAGAGCAGATTTTCTCAAGCCTTCTACAAAGCAAAGGGGGTGGAGAAGGCTGAGGCTGGGTAATTCTGGGTAATTCCAGAATTGCTGGCACACACCCACAGGCTTACCCCAAACTTCCAGATGCTAAAATGACAGGCTTGGGGAAAGAGAATTTCGCTGGTAGCTGGTTCTGTTTCTCTCACACACCACACACATAAAAATTGATGTAATTATTCGTGCCCTGGTGGGAAGCAGAAAGTAGCTCCAAACCTCACTGCTTGAGTCCTCTTCAGGGTTAGCTCTCAGAAACACAATCTATAGACCAGATTTTTATTCAAACATCCTGGCAGGAGAATTCGCCCTTGGCCCCCTAGTCAGATTGAACAAAATTATGCTTAAGATACTGTCTTATTCGAGGAAAGTAATTAGTCACAGGTTCGAGGGGGTGAGGAGATTGAAAAAGAATGTTCATTAATAGTAGAAACCTCCAGCAACGAGAGAGGCATTGCAAACAGATTTGAGAAAACAGACAGTCATCTTCTATGTTCCCATGACTTCCTACCCTGTCCGTCTGCCCCTGGGGACACCTACTGGGGGACAGGGAGAGGCAGGTGCTGCCAGTAAGAGGAAGCAAAGCTTGAGC
Source organism: Geosciurus inauris (assembly GCA_004024805.1). Classification (NCBI taxonomy): domain Eukaryota; kingdom Metazoa; phylum Chordata; class Mammalia; order Rodentia; family Sciuridae; genus Geosciurus; species Geosciurus inauris. The sequence goes on along the minus strand of PVHX01004493.1, from coordinate 56,100 downwards.
TGTCTGCCCTTCCCCTGTTGCCTGCAGGTTCTCCCTGGAAACTGAAGTTGACCTTAGGAAGCCCCTGGAGAACTTGGGGATGACCGACATGTTTAGCCCCGTCCAGGCGGACTTTACAAGTCTTTCAGGTGAGAGATTTTCCCTCCTGCTTTCTTATCCCCATGGGTCCTGGGGCAGTGAAGACGACAAAGGAGGTTCTCTGAGACCAGCATCTGATCTACCCTGTGTTCCTCTCTGTTCAGTCCAAGAGCTTCTCTATGTGTCACAAGCACTGCAAAAAGTCAAGATTGAAGTGAACGAGAGTGGCACGGTGGCGTCCTCCTCCACAGGTGAGTCTGGCCCAGGCGAGGCTCCACCAGTCTCAGCCCAAGGCTACCAGGAGGGGCCACCAGCGGGTGCCTCAATCACTCTGCAGGGTAACTAGTCCTAGATTCCAAATGGACCCCACTGCCTAGTTCCATGTGGGCCTCTGCCCAGAGCACACTTCCTGTGAGGAGGACAATGTCCCTGTTATCAACTTCCTCCATCTGTTTCTCAGCTTGGAAAGGGGATCCACTTTCCCTGGGACTCCTGAGGCTTTTCCACTCTGAATGTGGAAAAGTCCTCCAAATGAAAGCCCAGGTTGGTCCCACAGTGTGACATTAACTTAAGGAGCTTGCTGATCAGTAAGCCCTAAAAGGGCTTGATAAGTGTGCGTTTGTGAGTGAATGACTGATAGATACCAACCCAACTCTTGGAGGAAACAAGTTCTCAGAAGACATCCCTAAACCTCTAAGATCCATATTCAGGGAGACAAAGATTCCTCCTGAAAGTCACCCCCCAGAGTTGCTGTCAGATGGAAGGCAGGTGACACCAGAGCCCTCGGGATCAATCCAGGCACTGGTGCAGAGGTCCCTGTATCCTAAGACATTATCCCTTCTCTCCTAGCCATCCTGGTCTCAGCCCGCATGGCCCCTGAGGAGATCGTCATGGACCGACCCTTCCTCTTTGTGGTTCGACACAACCCCACAGGTGAGCAGGGAGCCCTGCAGCATCCCCTGTCCTCCCAACATTCTTGCCTGGGGTACACCACTCCATGCAGAGGTAGGCGCCCCTCCACCCCTGAAGGACTTTGGGCAAAGAATATAGGACTTGGTTCCACTCCTCCCCTTGGAGGAGACCGTGCTCTGCGGTGGACCACGCAGTGGCGGGACCGCAGTCCCAACCCAGTCACCAAAGCAGCTGTGACCCCAGACGGCTCGCCCACCTGCTCGGGTCTCAGTTCATCCATAAATTTCATGCTTCCTGTTCTCAACTCCCACTTCCTGCTCTTCCACCCTCAGGGGCAGTCCTTTTCATGGGCCAAGTGATGGAGCCCTGACCAGAGGAAAAGAAGCTCTCATCAGGGATTAAACTGGAGATGTGTCGTGGAAAAGAAGAAACAAACTCCAGAGAAAAGAATTTTTGTTGTAATGACTCTTTCTGGAGAAAGAGAAGGCATTTGTCTTTTTTTTCTCCCAGTGGTAAATTCTTTCCAGTCGACCTCCTAGACCTCAGCCTCTTTCAGAAGTGGGAGTATCTTCGAGTCTGACTCTCCAGCTAGAGAGCCCAGGAGGGAGCCCTGGAGCACAGAGGTGCCAAGCCAGACTGTAAAACCCGCAGAACTGCTGGCACAGCTGCATCTGCCCGTCTCTCTGCCCATTCGGCCTTCAGACCTGGTTCCCACAGAGGCCCTGTCAGAATGGAGCCATAGGACCTGCAGGAGCTTCTGTGTGCTTGCTAGAAACGATCTGTGTTCCAGTCACGCGGCTGTCACTCTTGTGCTGTCTGCCACCCCTGCCGAGGCTGGCGACAGGCCAGAGGAGGCCAATGGAAAAAACACTCTTTCATCTCCAAGTCCACTCTGGCACTGACAGCCTTCCCGGGCTCAGAGGGGCCGCGGGCGGGTGGGCAGACCAAATGCCCACCCGGTGCTGAGCCTCCCCACTCCACCCTCCCCAGAAGCATCCACATATATTATTCTGGAGTGTAGGTGACTTGTTTACTCACAGAAGCAGATTTTTGCTTCCCATAACTTTATTTTTGTAAGACTGGAGGAAGAAATGTCAGATGTGTGCCTGGCTCCTCACCCCAGATCTCCTGGTGGGGAGGGTGGGATGCCAGGGGTGTGTTTGAGTATTTATTTCAGCCTTGCCCTTGTGTTCGTGCTAGAGGGAAAGAGGTCTATCAAGGAAAAAGTATTATTTAAACTTGCTCACAGTGTTCCTTCGTGGGCTGTGTCATGCATTTCCGAGCCTGGCACTCCACCCTCATCCTCCCGTGGGCGCAAGCGCGGTGGGGCGCACACTGCCACCTTGTGGCTGCCTGACCCCACAGCGCCTCTCTTTCCACTTGATGGATTTAGGGCCCCTGACAAGGTGGTCAAATTGCAGCCCCCATTAGGCACCAAAAGGATGGGGTGCCTGAGAGAGACCTGAGGGAGGACAGGATGGTTTCAGATTTTTCCAATACATTTATGAACAGAAATGCAAGGGGCTGCATGACCTACCAGGACAGAACTTTCCCCAATTACAGGGTGACTCACAGCCGCAGTGGTGACTCACTTCAATGTGTCATTTCCGGCTGCTGTGTGTGAGCAGTGGACACGTGAGGGGGGGCGGATGGAGGAGACAGCTAGTTCGGACTCAACCACCTCACTTAATTCATCTTTTTGAAAACCTACCAGCTGGGGTACAGCACGAAGACCCATTTATTGAAGAACTGTGCGTGGATGCGAAACAAATGTCATCTCATAGACAGACGCTGAGTCATCCCACCGCCTTCTTCCCTGAAATAGCCTCATTCACTGTTTTTTGTTTGTTTGTTTGTTTGGTTGGTTGGTTCTGAATTCATTATGCACTGGACAGTGACAGCCACACATAGTCACCATAGGAGTCCCCAGACATGGGGCTGAATGTTCTCGAAGTTGTGTTGAATTATATGCTTTTTCACTTTTGATATATAAATAAGTAAAATAAATTATTTTTAAAAAATAAAATAAGTACAAAGAATGTGCCAAAATAGTCCCTGCTTTCAGCTTCTGTGTTTCGCATGATACAAAACATCAGAACCCTGCTGGCTAACATAGCTCTTGGGTGGCAGGGATCTTGGTGAAACACATATTCACAGGCACAAGCATGTTGACCTGCCTTGGGTGGGTCCGCAAGGCTGGTCACCATAGGTCTGCAACAAGGCAAGGCTCCCAAGATGTGTGTGTGTCTGTGTGTAATTCTCCCTGGGAATCATTCTCAAAAAGGAAAGAGACTGTGGCTGTAGTAGTGACAGAGGGCATGCTCAGCATTTACAAGGCCCTGCGTTCAATCCCCAGCACCCCCCCAAAAACTGCTGAAAGTCTTGGGCTGGGGATGCAGCTCAGTGACAGAGAGCTTGCCTACCACACCTAAGCCCAGGGTTCAATCCCCAGTACCAACAAAAAGAGAGAAAGAAAGTAAAAGGGTCCCCCAAACACTTTCTGCTGGCCCAGGTAGGCCTGATCCCACTGTCCCTGCAGGTTCCCAAGTGTATTTCCTTCCATCACCAAATGCTCCCCAGCCACCAGCCCCTGCTTCTCATCTCTCCAGCCCCAGATCAAGTCGCCCTTCTTTTTTTTTTTTTTTTTGGTACTGGGGATTGAACTTAGGAGCACTCGACCACTGAGCCACATCCCCAGCCCTATTTTGTGTTTTATGTAGAGACAGGGTCTCACTGAGTTGCTTAGCACCTCGCCATTGCTGAGGCTGGCTTTGAACTGGCGATTCTCCTGTCTCAGCCTCCCTAAGTGCTGGGATTACAGGCTTGAGCCACCGCGCCCGGCTCAAGTCGCCCTTCTTTTGCCTAGGATTGCTCTTGAATCAATGCAGCCACCGCCACCCTGGACCTGACTCCCTGGATAGCCTTCCTGGTGTGAACCAAAGCTCCACTCCTGGCTGCCCATCTGCATCTAGAAATCAGGTTCTTTGAAAACAAAACTCCTTTTGTTATACATGCGCTTAATAGGCTCCTTAAAGCAGCTTCCCAAGAGCCTTTTATTTTCTTTCTCCAGGATTTTGTGTGTGTGTGTGTGTGTGTGCGCGCGCGTGCGTTTTCCAATGTTGGAGATGGAACCCAGGAACCCAGGGCCTCTCTGCATGCTCAGTAAGTGTGCTACCACTGAGCTACACTCCCAGCACCCCCCCAGTACTTGGAAGGCTCTTGGCAGAGGACACACTTCCCCCAATTAGTTTCTGCTCACATATTCAAAACTAATTTTTTAAACTAAAAACAAAAAACAATAACTGTCAACATTGTGTGAGATCCAGCTCCAGGACTCTAAACATAGGATTGATAGATCCAGCCCTCTGAATGCCCACCCCATTTCTAAATAGGCACTAAGCACCTATGTATCCTGCATCCAAACACTGTCTTGTGGTTAAGAGATAGTGAGTTCTCAGTCCCTGGCAGGACTCAGGGACAGCCAGATGACTATTTGATGGAGATGCATCAGTGGTCAGCGTGCAGACTAAGTGACTTTCAAACTACAAAAAAACCCCACATGCTTATAGTAAGATATCCAAACAGTTTAAAAGATAAAAGTAGAAATGTGAGCTAGGCGTGGTGGTGCATGCCTGTAATCCCAGCACTTTGGGAGGCTGAGACAGTAGAATGGCGAGTTCAAAGCCAGCTTCAGCAACGGTGAGGCGCTAAGCAACTCAGTGAGACCCTGTCTCTACATAAAACACAAAATAGGGCTGGGGATGTGGCTCAGGGGTCAAGTATCCCTGAGTTCAATCTCTGGTACCAAAAAAAAAGTAGAAATGTAAGAATCCCCCAGTTTCTTGGATGTTCTTTCAGAGTTCTGCTAAGCATTTACAAGTATATTAAAAATTCATTTCTTTCACACAAATAAAATCATTGTACACATAAATGCATGGCACCTGGTGTTGTACAGCTGGCTTTATTTGTCCAGTGATCTCTGCTAGAGGCCTTTCCCCAGTTCATTTTGCCAGCTGTGCATGCAGTTGTACTATAGATGTCCTTACCTACCAAGGAGGGTTGCTGCCCGGTTTTGTCACTGGTGGTGTTTTACCAACAGTGCTGCGGTAGACACCCTTTCACATTTACCTGGGGCTCTTGTGCTTGTGTATCCATAGAGTAACTTTCTCATGATGTGACTGTCTTGTTTAAGAACCTTGCATTCCTAAAATTAGATAATTCTGGTGATATAAACATCTTCAAATGGTGCAAAACAACCAAAAGTGGCCATTTTGCCTGGTGAGAGTGTTACCTTTTCTCAAGCTTGAATAAGACTTCATGACTCCTACATAAACCTATTGCTGTGAATAAAGATAGATTTTATTCTGTGAACAAAAGGAGCTTTTACATTATTTTTTCTGTCTCTCTCTCTCTCTTAAATGATGTTAGACTTCCTTGGAACAAGTTCTGATTATGATGTGTTGGAGTGCAAACCCAGCGAGGTGCTCAGTCATTGACTCCTCAGTCATTTCAACAGTACTGGAGGCCTTGGCCCCACCATGCCCCTCCCAAGGTCCAATGGTGGCATTCTTGAGAACCTCCAACATGGTGTGGTAAGATGTCATGTAAATATAATTAGAATAAAAAAAAAAGAGTGGAAAAAAAAGATGTTCTAAGGCTATTTGGTTGGTGGGCACCCCTCCTTATGGATTCCTCCCTTTTAACTCGCCTTTGCTGAGTTTTCTCTTCTCCCATGAGACTAATGTAGTGAGAGGCTCCTCAAAGTCCAACCAAGCTTGGAAGGAGGGGTCTTCTCCCTTAGAAAGCCAGAGGAAACCAAGGCAAGAGACTGGGACAGGTGGCTCATGAAAGTTCTTACCCGCTTTAGAGAGACAAGCTGTCATTTTTTAATTTAATACATATATATATTTTTGGTACTGGGGATTGAACTCAGGGGCACTCAACCACAGAGCCACATCCCCAGCCCTATTTTGTGTTTTATGTAGAGACAGGGTCTCACTGAGTTGCTTAGTGCCTCGCTGTTGCTGAGGCTGGCTTTGAACTCACCATTCTCCTGTATCAGCCTCCCAAAGGGCTGGGATTACAGGCTTGAGCCATGGCACCCAGCTAATATTTTTATTTGTTCTTTTTAGATATACATGACAGTAGAATGCATTTTGACATATTATACATGCATGGAATATAACTTATTCTAATTAGGATCCCATTCTTGGGGTTGTACAGTGGAGTTTCACTGGTTGTGAATTTATATTTAGGAATACATGAATATAGGAAAGTGATGTCTGACTCATTCTACTGTCTTTCCTATTCCCATCCCCACTCCCTTTCCTTCATTCACCTTTGTCTAATGAAAGGGCTTCTATTCTCCCCTCCCCCACTTATTGTGTGTTAGCATCCACATATCAGAGAAAACAGTCAGCCTTTGGTTTTTGGGATTGGCTTATTTCACTTAGCATGACAGTCTCCAGCTCCATCCATTTACTGGCAAATGCCATAATTTCATTCTTCTTTATGGCTGAGTAATATTCCATTGTGTACATGTACCACGTTTTCTTTATCCATTCATCTGTTGAAGGGCACCTAGGTTGGCTCCATAGCTTAGCTATTGTGAATTGAACTGCTGTAAACATTGATGTGGCTGCGTCACCATAGTATGCTGATTTTAAGTCCTTTGGGTATATGCTGAGGAGTGGGATAACTGGGTCAATTGATAGCTACATTCCAAGTTTTCTGAGGAATCAGAGGCTGCCTTTTAACCTGAGCAAGTTGCCATCTTTCCTGTGCTTCATCACTGTGCAACTGGCAAGCTCTGTAAGGCTAAAATGGAATTAGAGAGTCAACCCTACAGGCCAGTGGGCCTACTTTTGGCTAGCTTAACTCAGGGGTGCAAATACTGGCCCAATCAGATTCACAAGATAGCTCCACTTTGGGGTTTGTGGCCATAGCCTCAGCTGGTGGCAAGCATCCTTTTTGCTGCCTTCCCCTCTTCACAGATCCCACTTCGAGCTCACAGTGGGTAGCCAGGATCCTGAAGGTAACAGTCTAGAACTCAGGGACAGTGAATTCCATGTATACCCTTTGACCTCTTTACACCCTGAAAATGTGGCCAATTCTAGGTCTTGGGCCAGGGACCGAAGAGTGACCCATTTGTAACATTTTCTTAGAAACCTAAGAAAATCTTTTTGCACAAAATGCTTCAAAAACCAGGACAAGTTAGCTCTAATTCTGTGGTATACAGTTCAAAAACTGTCCATACATGCTGAGAAGGTTCAAGAGACAAGAATTCTTCAAAAGGCCCCCTTGTCAACAGGGGAAGTTTGCACTGGGTACTGCCCCATTTAACAGCGTGCTCAGCTTCTCTGATACTGCAAGGATAAAGAAGAGCATGCGGCGTCACAGCGCGAGGCCTGACACCCTGCTTGACACTGCCCTGGCCCCCTTCCTTGGCTGTTCAAAGTTTTTCTTCCTTTCTCTATTTCTTTAGGGATGAAAAACTAACAAGACCTGCCTCCAGCTACCATTTCTGCAGATTTCTTGTCAATCTCACACAGTGAGATTATGTACCCTACCATGGAGGGCAACGGGCATGAATGTTAGAAGTCCCTTGATGGTAAAAATATTCTATCAGAATAAAATTGATCCAGGAGATACTATCTGTTTTCCAAACCCTTTTTTGAAGTGGCTCCTGAAGTAAGTTTTGTAGTAATGATAGTGGCAAACATTTATGTAGAGATGAGGAAGCATATGACATAAAGAGGCTAAGGAGCTTGCTACATTATCATCATCATCATCATCATCATCATTATATTTTTTGAGACAGGGTCTTGCTTTGTTGCCTAGGCTGGCCTCCAACTCCTGGGTTCAAGAGATCCTTTTGCCTCAGCTTTCTGAACAACTGGGACTACAGGTGCCACAGTGCCCTGCTCCTGCCATTACTAGCATTATTACTTAATAGCCCCAGGTAGTGGGCATCTCTGTGCTGGCCATGGCACTGAACTTCTTTCTCTCTGTGGCATCTGTGAGAAGCAACAAGACTCCCTGGACACCAAGAAGGACTCAGAGAGCACCACGGTGCTGCCCTCACCTGCCTGTCACCAAGATCTTGTGCATTTACATAGGCCGCCTCATCAGCCACACCAGCTTCCTGAACATGGTCTTTTGTCCCCCAGCCACCAGATGTCGCTTTGACTCTAATGGAAGGCTCTTCTCTAAAGCAAAGCAGCTGTGGCTTCAACCAAAATCTTGCCAAGTCTGAACTCCATTTAATGTATTTGAAAGCCAAACTTTACATTAGGTACTATGAAGCATTAAGACCAAGAATACTTGATGCTTCTTAATATCAGGTACCCAAGGAGAACAGACACCAGAAAGCTGAAAAGCTATGTGTGCCATTGCAAGAATGATCAAAAGGAACATTCTAGAAATGAACACTCTAGTCCAGACTAGAACATAAAGGTTCACCAGTGGGGTAGATGTTTGATTGAAACCTTAAAGGGTGAATAGGATGGATTTGGGTCTGTGGGGGTGGGGGTGGTGGTAGAACAGCCTAGAAAACAGTGTCAGCAAAATCACAAAGGAAAAATCATGGCAAAAGACAGGTTCCGAGGACACAGGTGAGGATGAAGTCCTGAGTCACTGGGTTGGTCTCTGTTGCACTCTCTCCCCTGATAACCCAACCAGTATTCCCTGTCTCTCCGGCGTGTGTCCCTTCTTGTTACCCTTTGTGTCCCAGGCTTGTAGTTTCAAGTGTAGGGACAGTCAGTGACAGTAGCCACATGGGGAATCAAGAGATAGGGTGGCTTCCCATGAAGGCGGAAGGAGGTGGCATTTGCAGGAAGTTTGAGATAACAGTGGAACTTTCACATGGGGGAAAATAGCAGGTGCCTGCCATGTGTCCACTCTGCACTGGAACAGCTAGAGAAGGCCGTTTATCATCTACCAGGAATAGCAGATATGAAATGTACCGTATTAAATAAGAAATTGGAATTTAGCCTATTTGGGGTAAGAAGTAAAATTTTTTTTTAAATATTTTTTTAGTTGTTGATGAACACAATGTCTTTATTTTATTGCTTTGTATGTGGTGCTGAGGATCGAACCCAGGGCCTCACGCATGCGAGGCAAGCGCTCTCCGGCTGAGCTACAATCCCAGCCCCCAAGAAGTAAAATTTAAATATTTATATTTGATAACTTAGTCCATTCTCTGTTGCTATAATGGAATACCTAAGACTGGGTAATTTATAAAGAACAGAGGTTTATTTGGGTTCACAATTCTGGCAGCTGGGATCTGCGTGGCTTCTGGTGAGGGACTTGGGCTGCTTCGACTCATGGGGGAAAACTAAAGGGCAACCAGGCCCATGCAGAAGAGAGGAAGCAGGAAGGGTAGACTTGGTTTATGACAACCTCTCTAGATAACTAATCCAGCTCTGCAAGAATGAGAAAAGCATTGATCCCCTTTAACAACTGAACACCTCTGAAAGGTCCCACCTTGCAACACATTAGGGAGCTAAGGTGCCAGCACATGAACTTTGCGGGGACAACCTCAAACCATAGTAATAACGTATACAGACCACAGCTGAAGCCAACTAACGAACTCTGTGCCAGGTAATGGGAAGAAATGAAAGATGTACAAGATTCCATCCCACGGGAGCTTGCAGTTGCGCTGAAGAGATGAGGCTGACTCACAGGTGAAGTCAATGGATAATAGGGCATGACAAGGAAGTTGACCAGTCAGTTCTCAGTTAGGTACAACAGGAACAAACTCTTTTCTTTTCTTCTTCTTTTTGGCACCGGGGATTGAACTCAGGAGCGCTTGACCACTGAGCCACATCCCCAGCCCTATTTTGTGTTTTATGTAGAGACAGGGTCTCACTGAGTTGCTTAGCGCCTCGCCGTTGCTGAGGCTGGCTTTGAACTCGCGATTCTCCTGTCTCAGCCTCCCTAAGTGCTGGGATTACAGGCATGCACCACTGCGCCCAGCTCCTTTTTTATTTTTTTGAGACAGGATCTTGCTAAGTTGCTTAGGGTCTCGCTAAATTGCTAAGGCTGGCTTTGAACATGTGATCCTTCTACCCCAGCCTCCTGAGTCACTGGGATTGCAGATGTGCACCACCACACTCAGATGTAAACCAACTCTTTCTAACTGAAGCACAAAAGGAGATTAGGGAGTTCAGGGAACTCCCAGGGACCCAAGTCTCCAAGTCTCATACTAGGAACAAAGCCCCAAATTCCAGCTGTGCCCCCAACACCCATCCTCTCACTGGACCCGGGACAGTCCCCAGAACCACTGCACTACCATCCCAGGAACTTTATCCTCTGCCCCTTGCTAGAGTCTAACCTACCCTCCATCACCTCATCCCCTCCTAGACCAAGGTCCAGGAAGGTGCACAGATGGGAGGAGCCCACCAGACACGCCCAGACTGTGCCCACAAAAGAGGTTGCAAAATAGCGCACCTGGAAATTTCAAATGCTGTACTGGATGGTGGCCTATGTCCCCCTATACTCCAGATGGGAAGTTCCCAAATTGTAAGAAGGGGGTCTACAGTCTGGGAGACAAAAAAGAATGACAAATGTCTACCACAGAAAGTATACAAATGTTCAGGACTGAGAGTAACAGCTTCTGATAAGGTTCCACGTGAATTATCACTAAAAAAATATTTTTAAAAAACTGCAAATGAGGGGCTGGGATTGTACCTCAGTGGTACAGCACTTGCCTTGCATGCATGAGGCACTGGGTTCGATCCTCAGCACCACATAAAAATAAATAAATAAAGATATTGTGTGCATCTACAACTAAAAAACATTTTTAAAAAACTGCAAATGATATCATCAGGGAATTATGATCAATTGCTATGTTTCTGTGTTTCTTTTTGTTTTGCAGTATTGAGAGATTGAATCCAGGGGTGCTCTAACACTAAGCTAATCCCCAGCCCTTTTTTTGTATGTGCTTATTTCTATTTTGAGACAAGGTCTCACTAAATTGCTTAGGATGGCCTCGAACTTGCCATGCTTCTACCTCAACCTCCCAGGTTGCTAGTCACAGGCACCACCGTGCCCAGTTCTGCAATGCCCTGAATGATGAAGTCTGCTTTAAAGTTCAGGTTGAAACTTAATCCCCAATGCAACAGTATTAAGCAGGTGGCCTTTGGGAGGTGACTGAGCAATCCTCATGAATAGGATTAGGTGCCCTTATAAAAGAGCTTGAGGGATTTCATCCTCTTAATTATTTATATTTATTTATTTAGCATGCTGTGAGCATGCTGTCACTAACATAGACCAAACACATTTGTGTCTCTCCACAATGCCAGAACTTAATGAATAACAACACACATGCTACCCCACTGTCATCAGTGGCTGTTAACTGAATACTTGTGGGTCACCTGGTCGTCAAAAGTCGGGAGAAATGCAAGTTCCAACTTAATTTCTAATATCTATTACACTCAAGTCACACATCACACTGTGTGTGTGTGTGTGTGTGAGAGTGTGTGTCACAGAAAGGCCACAGGGATTCAGAATGCTGAACTGAGAGTGAAGGCAGAGGGCAGATATTAATGCAAGGTCCCTGCAGGTGATCAGATAAGATTAAGAACCAACTGAAGCCAGGCGTGGTGGCGCACGCCTGTAATCCCAGCACTTAGGGAGGCTGGGACAGGAGAATCGCAAGTTCAAAGCCAACCTCAGCAACAGGGAGGTGCTAAGCAACTCAGTGAGACCCTGTCTGTACATAAAACACAAAATAGGGCTGGGGATGTGGCTCAGTGGTCAAGTGCCCCTGAGTTCAACCCCTGGTAGCGGGGGAAAAAAAAAAAAAAAAAGAACCAACTGAAGAGCTTGTTTAACATACAGGAACTTGTTCCAGGCCAAGGTGCAGACAGATGGCAGTTCCGGAGTGTCAGCCTAAGATGTCAGCTTGGAGTGGGCCATAGAAATCATGCTCTGCTGAAGCCCAATGGGACAGGAAGTCAGAAGTTCATCACTGTGTCAATTTTCCTGGGCAATGCTCATGACCAATGACCAGACGACAGGGTTAGGGTGCCACTATGTCCAGTCTCAGGGGGCTCCTCCTTTTATGGGCCTCAAGGGAGAGGGCTGCATCATTCAGTGGTCTGGTGTTTGATGAACTCATGGGCCTGGTTTTTCTAAGATGAATTTGATACACCTACACATCCATGCACTTCTGATTAATTCCACCAGTCCACTGGTGGTTATTCTTATTACTATGGTTGATTTATTTATTTATTGGTACTGGGGATTGAACTCAGGGGCACTGGACCACTGAGCCACATCCCCAGCCCTATTTTGTGTTTTATGTAGAGACAGGGTCTCACTGAGTTGCTTAGCACCTCGCCATTGCTGAGGCTGGCTTTGAACTCGCGATTCTCCTATCTCAGCCTCCCTAAGTGCTGGGATTACAGGCTTGCGCCACCGCACCCGGCTTAGCATGGTTGATTTATTCATCAGTTTGTGCCTTATGGTTGTGTCAGGCAGATGGTGTTGCTTACTTGTACAAACAAGGTGTAGAGTCACTCCATGTCAGCACTTAAAATAAAAAAGCTCATGGTAAACTACCTTTTGTAAAACTACTGCTTTACAAAATGCAGCAGCTCAGGTTTAGGGACAGCCTGAGCCTGAGAACTGCTTTTCCCATACATCATGGAATAACTCAGAGCAGGGCGCGGCCTGCCTTCCACATAGCCCCTTTGGTCTCGTTCAGCATGTGAGCACACAGGAAGAAGGCGCCATCTTGGAAGCACAGAGCAGCCCTTACACATCAAAGCAGCTGGCAGCCTGATCTTGGACTTTCTGGACCCTAGAATTTTGAGAAACAAATTGCTGTTCTTTATAAACCATCCAGTTGGGGTATTTTATTAGGGCAGCACACGTGGAGTAAGGCAATTACTTAAAGAATGAACCAAAAGCGAGTGCGAAGGCCATCAAAAGAGAGGAAAAGGCAGATCATAGACTCAAAAGATACCAGGCTTCCGAAGCCAGCTGGGCCACCCTTCCAAACACTGCAGGAACCACCGCTTCAGCCACATGAGGGAAGGCAAGGGGAGATGTCAGCGTGGTTTGAAGGGTGACGGTACAAACACTCTCCCTAGCTATGAAGGAGCATCTCACCTCTTCCAAGGAATCATCAAACTTCTAGGCTCACCTCTGAGTCTTCTCCCGGCTTCCCTACTCAGATGCTGGTTGGCCCATCCCAGGTGTCTCTCTGATTTGCCCCTCCCCATTTCCTCCTTGCACCTGAGTCCCCAAAACTGCCTCTTTGATGATCTTCCAGCCTTCCATTTTGTCCTTTCAAACTGTGCCACACATTACTATGTGATTAATGTTCTTAACACTGCTTTCACCAAGTGATTCACCAGCTCAGACGACCATAATGACTCCCATCTGCCCACTGCATCAAGTCGGAACTCATCTCCATGCACCAGCTGTATTAACTCATACACTCTCCAAGTTCGTCATTCACTAACAATGAAGAAACCCAGTCCACCATTTTCTAACTCATCTCAGCCACCTGAATTCTGTTATTCCACATGAGTGAAACCCATGTTCTAACAATTCCCTCATTTTTTTTTTTTTGGTACTGGGGATTGAACTCAGGGGCACTCGATCACTGAGCCACATCCCCAGCCCTATTTTGTGTTTTATGTAGAGACAGGGTCTCACTGAGTTGCTTAGCGCCTCCCAGTTGCTGAGGCTGGCTTTGAACTTGCGATCCTCCTGTCTCAACCTCCCTAAGTGCTGGGATTACAGGCGTGTGCCACCGCGCCTGGCTACAATTCCCTCATTAATCTTATCTTTTCTGCAATTAGACATATCTCACTGAGAGGAGGAATCCTAGAAAGTGTCAGCTATCCAAGGAGGGTCGGAGCTCACATTCCCAGAGCTTCCCAACTTTGGCAGGCTGCTGCCAAGAGGCACCTCGCTGCTCATACTTTCTTATCCACAGCTGACTCCCCTCCAGGGACACATTTCTTTTCATTTGATTTGCCTTCTGCCCTTTTCCCTATCTTAACTCCATCATGATTCGCCCTAACAACTTGCTTCATTGATCTTATTCTTTACCTAAAAAGTAACGCCAGGATTACTGCATCAACTCTCCATGCCATTGCCAAGAAATCCTTGGTACATGCCACCTGCCTTAGACTATGCCATTAGCAAGCAATAAGGGACAGACAGAGGAGAAAGGGAAATGAGAAAGAAAGAAAAAACAAAAGAAGAAACAAGTTGAAAAGGGGAAATAATAGCTATTATTATCAAATGTTTACAATGTGTCCAATATTGTCTATATCTTACCTTTAATCCTCAAAACCACCTTGCAAGATTCCTACCGCTTTCTTCGTTTTCAAAACAAAAAGACAGAGGGTTCGATGGCTCACCTGAGGCCATACATTTTAGTAAGGTTTAGAGACAAAATTCCACGCCAGATGCACGAGGCCCACCCTGCTGCCACTAGAGCATCTTACCTCTAGTGCACAGATTCTCTCTATTCACCATTCACCAACAACATCGTAGAGGCCTTAGTTTTCAGGTTGACTGTGGCAGTACCGCTGTGCTTGTGTTCAAGTAACCCATATTTAAAAAAAAAAATTTAGATGTTGATGGATCTTTATTTTATTCATTTATATGTGGTGCTGAGACTCTAACCCAGTGCCTCACACATGCTAGGCAAGCGCTCTACCACTGAGCCACAACCCCAGCCCAACCCGTATTTTTTTGAATAACTGCTCTAAAGTGCAAAAGTAGCCATTTTATTTCAGTAAACTGTTATAATTGTTCCACTTTACTAGTAGCAATTGTTAACAAAGAACAAGAAAAATGAAGACAGATAAGATTTTACCAACAAGTGCTTCAAGTGCTACTCAAAAATAATAACATTGGCCTGGCACAGTGGCACACGCCTGTAATCCCAGCAGCTCAGGAGGCTGAGGCAGGAAGATGGTGAGTTTAAAGCCAGCCTCAGCAATTTGGCAAGACCCTAAGCAAGTCAGCAAGACCGTCTCTAAACAAAATATTTACAAGGCTGAGGATGTGGCTCAGTGGTTAAGTGCCCCTGGGTTCAAGCCTCAGTATCTAATAATAATAATAATAATAATAATAATAACAACAACAACAACAACATCATCATTTGTTGCCAACAACAATCTAGAGATAGATACAGCGGTCCGTCTTATCCACAGTTTCTGTGGTTTCCGTTTCCTGCAATCAACTGTAGTCCAAAAATATTGATATTTTCCAGAAACAAACAATTTATAAATTTCAAATTGCACACCATTCTGATGTAACCTAGCTCCATCCCAAATCATCTCTTTGTCCAGTGTAGCCACACTGAATACACTGCCCGCCCATTAGTCACTTAGTAGCCATCTCAATTATCAGATCCACGGTGGCAGTACTGCATCGCTTTGTGTTCAAGTACCCATATCTTATTGAATAACTGTTCCAAAGCACAAGAGTAGTGATGCTAGCAATTTATTTATTACAGTATAATTGTTATAACTGTCCCCCTCTCCTTTTTTTTTGTACAAGAGGTGCCTTACCTTGAGGTGCCTTACCAAGAGGTGCCTTACATTGAGCTACATCCCCGGCCCTTTTTACTTTTGAGACGGCCTCTTGCTAAATTACTTAGGGCCTCGTGAAGTTGCTAAGGCTGACCTTGAACTTGTGATCCTCCTGCCTCAGCCTCCAGAATTGCTGGGATTACAGGAGTATGCCACCATGCCCAGCTGTTCCTCTTTTTATTGTTGTTAATCTTTTACTGTGCCTAATTTATAAACTGAACTTTATCATAGGTATGTATGTATGTGTAGGGAAAAAAACATACTTTATATAGGGTCTGGAATTGTCTAAGATTTCAGTAATCCACTGGGGCCTTGAAATGTAATCCCCTGAGGATAAGGGGGGACGATAGTTATTAGTTTTTCAACATAACAAAAATATAAGGGTTTTCTCTAAAATAATACTCCTTTACTACACACACACACACCACTGAAAGCGTAGTTTACATTGTCCTTATCTTGACATCTACCCTGTTTGAGTTTTGACCCACGCCTACCTTTTCTTCCTCTCCCCTTACCTTACATCTCTTTTGTATCAACCCTTCCAAGCTTTTCTCTTCTCCTCCCTCTTGCTTCCCACATATTCCTCTTTAACAGATTGTTGTTCTAGTAGGTTCTCAATACATACTTGAGCTCTATACTTTCCTCATGCCCCCCACTACCCTTTGTCTCCCTCTTTTCCACATAATTTCTCCTCTTCGCATTGAATGCTCACCCGCTCCCTCCCAACTGCCTGCTTCCCTTCCATTAGCCCTCCCTGCTTCCTCGCAAACGCCAACGACACCTCTCACCCCTTTTCCCGCCTTTTTCCCCCCAAGGCTTCAAAGCGCGAGGACCTCATTGTCCTCTTCCCCCATCTTCCAACCAACCCGCAAGATAGCCTTGTTACCATGACGACTGAGCTTCTCAAAGCTGAAGTCAAGGACCTGGTTGCCATGGCTTCCGCTTCTCCGCCTCCAGCCCCGCCCGCGCGCCCCCCTGCAGCGTTGGCGCCTGCGCAGTGCGCCGCGAGATGGGTCTCCGCGCTGGGGCGGGGCTTCCGCGGAGAGGGAGGGAGGGAAGGAAGAGAAAGGATAAGAAAGGGAGTGGAGCTGGCGCCTACGGTGGCCGAAGAGGGACGCGCCGAGCCGGAGGCTGCAGGATGGTAGGCTGTGCGAAGAGGGAGGGGAGGGGGAACCGAGGGGCGTGGGCTGCACCTGCGGGGGTCCTTGGGGGCCGCCCTCGTTGGGAGCCGCTCTTTCCTCCCTCTGGTCCTCAGAGGACCCACTTCTCTGAGCGGGTGGGCGACCCGGCCTGGGGAGGAAGAGCTGGAAATGGCACTCGGGAGAGGGGCGGGGAGGGGCGCATTTGTGCGGTGAGAGGGGACTGTCTGGGCGCGGCGGGACCGTCCCGACCTGGCAGACGCTCTCAGGGCTCTGAGCTCCGTCTGAGGAGCCCCGGCCCCTGCCGCAGGGAAGCGCCCCTAGGAGAGGGGCGCGGGGTCTGTTCGCCGAGGAGGGAGCGGGGGGCGCGGGTCACCGAAACGCTCTTCCCTTGCGGCCCAGACTGGATCGGGACCCGCGGGGAAGCGGGCTGTGCGAGGGCGTTGTTTCCGGGTGCGAGGAGTGAACGTCCCGCCTCGGTTCCCGGCCACGCGCGCCCAGGCTGGGCTGAGGTGGGGAGGCGGAGTGGGCTGGAGGGTTTGCACTGCGCCCCCAGGTTGTGGGATCCCCGGCTCCAGTGCTCTGGCTCTCCGCCCCCCATTCTGTTCTCTTTCCGGAACCCAGGCCTTCCGTCTTCCTGCTGGCTCCCCACCCCCTGTCTTAGCTGCACTGGGACTCCGTGGGGCCCCTCGGCTCTCCTCCTTCCCCACCACCCGAAAAAAACAAACAAAACCAGTTCTCCAAATTCTGATTTTTAATCTGCTAAACTAGTACTGTTGCACACACCTAGGGATTCCATTCCAGCTCTGCTAATGTCCACCGAGAAGGGAGTTGCTGGGAGCAAAGGAGTCCAGGAAGGGACACCAAGAATTGGGAAGCTGGGGTGCACGAGGTAGTGAGAGCTCTGCGCTCCATCCCACTTCGCCCAGCTTGCTCTTTGTTCCACAGACATTCCCTAGGGGAGCCACCCTGCATGACCCTGTCCTAAGCAAGGGACTGAAAGGGAGATTGGTGTCTGGGGAGGTGTGGGTCTTAGCAGGAGGCATCCTAAAACAAAGAGAAGAGGTAGGAGGATACCCCTGAGCATAGGACTGTCAATGGAGGACACTGTTAGGGACATCAGCAAGGGTTTATGACTAGGATGGAGTGGAAAATTGAGGTAGCTTGAGACAAAGTACCCCACTTCAGCATGGTGGTGGGTACAAGGAGCGTGGAAGAGAGCTGGCATCACTTTGCATTAACTGCACCGCTTGCCACTGTGTTAGGCATTTTGCTTCCTGTAGAAAGCAGGGTTAGAACACAGGCCTCAGGGAATAAAAATAATACCTAACATGTTATAATGCCTGCTATGTGCCAGGCACTGTTGCATATATCAACTCATTTAATCCCTCTAACAGCTCTGAGAGGAAGGTAGTTCTATCATCTCCATCTTACAAATAGGGAAACTGAGACCCAGAGACATAAAGTAACTTACTGAAGGCCATACCCAACTAGAGCCAGGATTTGAACCCAAATGACAGACACCAAAGCTACAGCTTCCCCCAGAAGGAAAGTCACCTACTGGTGGGAATACCCAGAGCTGACAGCCAGGGGCTAGACTTTTTTAAGACAGTAGCAACCAAGAGGAGAGAAGCGAGGGGCTGTGTGTGGAGGAAAGAGGTTCAGAACCAGACCTCCGACCTTCAGCTCTGGTTCCCTGTGTCCTCCAGATGCGATTCATGCTGCTGTTCAGCCGCCAGGGAAAGCTGCGGCTGCAAAAATGGTACCTGGCCACATCAGACAAGGAGCGAAAGAAGATGGTTCGGGAGCTTATGCAGGTTGTTCTGGCTCGGAAACCCAAGATGTGCAGCTTCCTGGAGTGGAGGGACCTCAAAGTTGTCTATAAGAGGTGATGTCTCTCCTGCTTTTCAGACCTTCCTAGATCCTGCTGGATTCAATTTTGGCAAAGAGAAATAGGTGGCCGAGAAATAGGTGCCTCTGAGGTCAGGGAGAACTGTGAGCTGAGGACAGCTATGAACACCAGCCTCCTTTACTTTCCAAATCCCCTTGAAGAAATTCTTGTTCCCTGCTTGGTGTTGCTCAAGCCTGTCACTTGCCACACACATATTTCTGTCCCTGTAGGCTCTATCTTGTCCCTTGCTCTCTCTCACCATTCGGAGGCCTTGCCCCACTTTTCCCAACACACAGGTACACACATACACTCTTTCCGGTTCCTTTCCTGAGCAGATCAATTAGTTGGTTGGTTCAGGCTTTTGCTGAGTCAAAGTGAGCAGGTCAGAGGGCATGCATCCTTACTTGTTTCTGAGAGGCAGTTGCTCTTTGTGTATCCAAGAGCCACCTGCCTGTGTCCAGTTGGGACACAGACCTTGGACTGATGGGAGATTTAAGCACAGAATACCTGGGTTCCAAAGCCAATTCCCAGCTGTTTCACATGTCCCCTTCACAGATATGCCAGCCTCTACTTCTGCTGCGCCATCGAGGGCCAAGACAATGAGCTCATCACGCTGGAGCTGATCCACCGATATGTGGAGCTCCTGGACAAATACTTCGGCAGCGTAAGTCTTCCCACTCACCCCAATTTCTATACCTAGAAATTCCCCTTTCTGCTAAACTCCAAGGTCCATCTAAGTCATCTCTACTCTAGAAGTCTCAGGGGAGAGATGCAGTTAGAGCAATGAGAACAGTAATTAATCTCCCTTTTTAAGCTTTAAGCCTATTAGCTGTGCCCCTTAATAAGCACAGGGCTGAGGTGGGGTGGGAATAGGGCAGAATCTGGCACTTAATCTCCACAGAGAGTTCAGCTCAGACTGCTTGTGTGAGGACAGAAACCAGGTTCAGATTTCCTTGGTGGTTCTGACCTTGGCTTTGGATTGGAATCCTGTGGAGAGTTTTAAAAATAGTAATGCCCAGGGTCTCGCTCCCAGAGATCCAAATTCACTTATCTGGGGTGGAGGCTGAGCCTTGTCAGACAACTCAGCTCCTGGGTGGGGAACAGTAATGACTTCATGATCCATATCCTGCTCGACAAGGCCCTTTGGGGTTCTCTTGTTTGCTCCTCATTCTATCCTATAAACAGGTATTCATATCCCCACTATCAGAAGAGAAAACTGAGGCTAAGACACTCCATGATATGTACAGCCAGCTGGGTCTTGGCAGAGCCCTGCTTGGGACTCAAGTCTTGGGACTCAGGATACCCCCATGGGCCAGTATCTCCTGTCCACAGTGCCACAGAGGGAGGCTCACACAGCCTCTGGTAGGAACAGTGTCGCAAATTTTAGAGGCAGTGTAGCAGGAACCACAGACAAGGACAGATGAAGGCAACACTTACTTCATGGTCAGAGGGAAAGAGTCAAGAGGAAGGGGAGAAAAAGTGAAACCCCAGTACCCAGGCTTAGGGCTGGGGGAAGTGAGACCCAGAGCAAGAACCCATCCTGAGGGCAGTGGTCACAGCAAGGCAGGGGACTGGGTGCACCTCGATGGGCCACTCTGCCTTCTCCTGTCCCTCCCAGGTGTGCGAGCTGGACATCATCTTTAACTTTGAGAAGGCCTACTTCATCCTGGATGAGTTTTTGATGGGAGGGGACGTCCAAGACACCTCTAAGAAGAGTGTACTAAAGGCTATTGAGCAGGCAGACCTGCTACAGGAGGTACGGGCCAGGGACAGTGAGGAGGAGGAAGAGCATCACAGCAGAAGGGACCCTTCCTCCCCTGGACACCCTGCCCGCCACCGAGGGGGCCCCCTTCCTTGCGGTGTCTGGCCCCCACCACGCCCATCTGTCCAGCTTGCCCTCAAGCCCTGACCCCACGGGGTGGGAGGTGGAAGGGCCCATCACACATCTGTGCCCATTGTCCCCTCGTTCCAAGCTCTTTTCCGAGACCCAAGGTATCTTGTCCCAGCTACATCTTCTTTGACTCCTAATGCTTCTCCTGCTGTCAAGGGTTTCCCAGGGAGTTAGAGAGGGGCACATGGGAGATCAGTCTTCTCTAATTTTTTTTTGAAACACACACATTCAAAAGCCTTTGCTTCTCAGGAGTAGAAGGCCACGGGGACTGGGGGCTGGGGTGGACGGTGCCTGGGGGTTGGTTCCCTGCTACCTGGCACCCCCGCCCTCACTCCATTACTGCCTGCCCCCTCTCTGCTGTGCCACTGCTGAGCTTTGGTGCAGGGAGATGAGTCACCGGAATCTGCAGTGACTAGCCGACCTGAGCTGGCTCTGAGGAGGGGGAGAAAAGGGGCGGAGGGGGGGGTTCATCCCTGCACAAGGAAAAGGGTAAAACTAAACTCACCATGTCACTGGTCCAGTCTCTCTCTCTCCTTCTGTCTCTGTCTCTGTCTCTGTCTCTCTCTCTCTCTCTCTCTCTCTCTCTCTCTCTCACACACACACACCCTGGTTACTAGTGCTGTGCTCAGACCCTAATGACTCATCTCTCTGCAGTCTATCTAGTTCACCTTCCCTTGGGGACTTGGTGACAACTGCTTACTACCTCCTCCAACCCCGAAAAACAGGACCCCACTGTGTACCCACCAGCCCCACAGAAAGCAGATTTCCTACTCTGGTCCCAGCTTCCCTGAAGCTGAGGCCCCTGCTCACCCAGCTCCAGGCTTTGGGTTCTCCGGGTGGTGATGGGCTCAGCCTGGACGGAGGGTGCCACTGTGGGTGCTGGGGTGGTGCTGGGAGGCTGGTGAGCACCCCTGAGGGCTCGCAGCCACTCCAGCCTTGGGCTCACATTGGCTTCTCTCCCCCACCCTGTGTCTCTGCACCTTCCTCGTGGTTGCCGGTTGTCTTGCCCACCCTGTCTGCCTCTCCGTGGTGTCTCTGCGTCACCCTTGTCTGTCTGCCTCAGGAGGATGAGTCGCCGCGCAGTGTGCTGGAGGAGATGGGTCTGGCATAGCCCCTGCCGGCCGGGCCCCATGGAGCTGGGGGAGCTGGTAGAGAGGCAGGGCATGGTGGCTGCTTCTCCCGCGTCCCTCAGGGCCCTTCTCTTGGTGGGACCCAGCTGCCCCTCCTCTGCCGCCTCACCTTCCTTGGAGGGAGCTGTGGGCTCCGGCCCTTCAAACATTCCCTTGCTCCCCCCTCCCTCTCCTACTGAAGGCTTTCGGAGCGGGGAGGCAGGAATGTGACCAAGATGGGGTGCTATTCGGCTGTCATTCCCTGCCTTTGAAGAGCCAACGTCACCCAGAAATCCTCCCCCACTTATCACTGTAAATATATAAATATGTCAGGTTAAAGGGAAAAGGTTTTCAGGGCTCTTCTCTCCCCTCTGCCCCCAAACCTACCTCCACCCCTCCCCCTAGCCAGCCAGGGCAGCTTCCCTGCCTGGGAGGGGCCTTTCCCTCACCTGCCCCCACTTCCTCCTTGGCTGTAGTGGGGCCCCTGTCCAGTGCCAGGGCAGGAACAACATAGTTAATTTTTTTCTAACCTTGCCACTTTGAGGGAAGGAAGGGCTGGGGGAAAGGGCAGGCTTTCTGGGACACTGGCCCTGTGCCTCCTCCACTCTGTTCTGGGTGAGGCAAGAGCGAAGGGGGAAGGGTGAGCAAAGTGTCCACCTTTATTTCCTTTCTTCTGAAATAAAAGGAAAAAGTGTTTCTGGACTTGGCTTGCCTCTGCTCTGTGAAGGAAGGCAGGGCTGCTGGTGTACATTGGAAGGCCAAGGGTACACTACCTGTTAGCCTTTTCCCAGAATGGTGTTGCCGGATTTAGGAAGAAAAAATAGAGGATACTCAATTAAGTGGTTTTATTCTTTCATTTTTTTGTTTTGTTTTGTTTTGGTTTTGGGGGATGGTACCAGGGATTGATCTCAGGGGCACTCAACCACTGAGCCACATCCCCAGCCCTATTTTATTCAGAGACAGGGTCTCACTGAGTTGCTTAGCACCTCACTTTTGGTGAGGCTGGCTTTGAACTCGTGATCCTCGTGCCTCGGCCTCCTAAGCCACTGGGATTACAGGCTTGTGCCACTGCAGCCCTCCCAATTAAGTTTTAATGTCAGATAGACAACAAGTGTGTCCCATGCAGTCGTTTGGGACACACTTGTTCTAAAAACATATCCATTGTTTATCTGGAATTGAAATTTAACTAGGAGTCCCATGCTTGATCTGACAGTCTTAACCAGTTTTAGGTGCTCAGTACCTCCAGCCACTGTCTTCACCCAGGTAGGAGCAACTCCTAGAGACAAATGTCCACTCAGCCAAGATTTCCTTGTGGAAGGCTTCATTTGCCTGGTTTAGTTTATTTGGAAGGGAATCAGGAGTTCAAGGGTATCTATGCTTAGGAAAGGGCTGAGCAACATCTAACAGTGGGGTGTCTCTGTGGCTGCCAACCCCTTCTCTGCACATTTCCTGTGAAGTACCTAGGACCAGGGAATTCATGGAGCAGTTATGGGAGAGGTGGGGAACCACCCAGGACCACGGAAAGAGTTTCCCAGGTACTACCCAGTGGTCGCTCCTGATGTGTGGTGTCTTGGACTGGAAGCTTGTGGATTCATACCTGACAGCTGGCTCATTTTATCTCACTCTTCACTGCCAGCGACGACTTTAACCTGCTCCGCCCCCCAAGCTTGAAGTGGGGAACATTCACCCTCCAATATGATTTCACCTGTTCCCCCACTCAACGCTCGCTTTGGTCTGGGATAGCAAAAAGTGATAGGTTTTGTAGCTGGCGCTTCCCTCACCGCCCCTTGGGAAGGACCTCACAGGCCCAAGGGGACGGGTGAATAATGGAGAACAAAGTCCTAATAAAATAGTCACTTTTATTTCTTAGCAAAACTATTTCCTCCGTGGGGGGTATTTACAAC
This sequence comes from Geosciurus inauris, assembly GCA_004024805.1. NCBI lineage: Eukaryota > Metazoa > Chordata > Mammalia > Rodentia > Sciuridae > Geosciurus > Geosciurus inauris. Next base: position 32,612 of record PVHX01004493.1, on the reverse strand, counting down.
AGTGAGAGGAAAGAAGGGGTAAATTCACAGCGATTTTGAGAGAGCGGAGAGTCTCCAGGGTGGCCCGAAGGGCGGGAGACAGACACATTTTCACACAATTAATTGGAACTGCTTTTTCCGGTTTTGGCCGGGGACGTCCCTGGAGAGACTAGATTGGGACGGGGCCCCGCCAAGGGGTGGGAACTCGCACAAACCACCCGCCCACCTGGGCTGGCCCCGGGTAGCCCAAGACTTTTGGGAGTTTGGGCTTCGGACCCGGGAAGAGGTCTGGCAGGTCCCGGCACAGCCCGGAGGCAGAACGGCCCGCGGGCGAGGGCGGGGCCAGGAGGCGACCGAGGGGCGGGGCCGGGGCGCATGCAAACACCGAGAGGGCGGAGGAGCGACACGGAGGGGGGAGTGGCGGCGCGCGCGGCGGGGACGCGCGGGGGCGGGGCCGGGGCGGGTCACGGGCGCCGGAGCAGCACGTGCTCGATGTAATTCTCCAGCTCCTCCTGCTCCTGCAGCCGGCGCTCCTCCGCCTCCGCCGCCTCCTGCGCGCGCTGCGCCTGGGCCTCCTGGCCCGGATAGTGGCGCGAAGGCGGCAGGGCGTGGTGATAGTGGCGGCGGCGCGAGGCCGCAGGCGGCTGCAGTGTCCGCGGCCGAATGTAGTTGGGGAAAGGGTGGTAGGGCCCAGGGGAAAACACCTCGTCCTCCTCCCGATCCCAGGGCGGGAGCACTTCGTTCCAGTCCGGCAGCTCGTCGCGGGCGGGGGCGGGGGCAGGAGGCGGGGGCTGCGGGGAGCGGACGTGGGTGGGGGCGGGGGCGGCCCGGGGGGGCGGCACAGGCTCTGGAGGGGCGTTCTTCTTCCGCTTCCGCTTCTCCTCCACCTCCTCGATGATGCTGACCACATCGTCGGCTGGCAGGTGGAGTTTGGTGGACAGCTCAATGAGGCTATCGATCGTCTGCGGGTCCATCTCCTCGTCGTCGTCCTCCTCCTCCCCGCCCTCCTCTGCCCCCGCAGCCTCCTTTCGCCGGTGGCCTGGCGTCTCCTCCTGAGAACGCTTGTCCTCTGCTCCGGCTTCCCCGTCCTCCTCCTCGGCGAACAGTAGCGCGTTCTGCCGCGCCCTCTCCGCCTCCTCCGCCTCGGCCTCGGCCTCCGCCGCCTCCTCATCCTCTTCCCCCACCCTCTCCTCCCCGCCGCGTCTCTCCTGCTCCGCCTCCTCCCTCTCGCTCTCCCGTTCCTCCTGCGTCTCCTGCAGCCCCCGACCCCCCAGGCCTCGCTGCCGGGCCCCGCCCTGCAGCAAATATTGGAGCAGCAGGTCGGAGGCGAGGTCGGCCAGCCGCTCTTCCTGCGCCGCGGCCTGCCGTGTGGCCTCTGCCTGTCGCCGCCCGGCCTCTACCTGTGCCAGCCCTTGCTGTAGTAGGCGCTCCCCTGCCTCAGAGCCGCCCAGGAGTGAGCTCTCCGGCCGGCGCGCCTTGGGGAAGGGGGCGCCCAGGCCTTGGTACGCCTTGGATAAGGGTGCCAACGCCTCGCCCAGGTGTGTTTTGGGGGAGGACACGCCTTCCCCGAACTGGTGGACTTCGGGAAGGGGCCCGCTCTCAGGCATACGCGCCTGGAATTGCGAGGGAGCCCGGGGCGGCAGAGGCGCGCGCTCTGGAACGCGCGCCTGGAACTCTCCCCAGGAAGCGCGCCATACGCGCTCCGGCCCAGGGCTCTCCAGATTGACTCGGGTCAGCGTGTGCGTGCGGGTTTCGGTCTCTGCTGCCGCCGTCTCTTGCTGGCGCTTGGCACTGCTCGGACTGAAATCTCGAAGTTCTTGGAGCAGTGACGCTAGCGCCTCGAGCTCTTCAGAGGGGTCTCCCGCTTCGGGACCGTTCTCCTGCGTCTGAGGGCGAGGTGGGGCCGCGGGTGCTTGGGTCTCCGGGGCCGGTAGGCTGTGGGTCTGGCTGCGCACTGTCTCGGTGAGCAGAGCTTCTGGTGTGTCTTCCGCTGGCCCCTGCTGGGAGCCAGCCGACGCCGGGGGCGAAGCCGGGCGGTCCAGCGCCTGCAGTAGCACCGCGGCCAGCGCCCGGGGATCCACGCCCTGGAAAAGCTCTCCCTCGTCCTGCGGCTCAGAATTTCGAGCGGCTCGGACCTCTGGGGCGCTGTCGTCCTTTTGCCCGGGCATTGCGACCCCAGCTACTGGCTCTTTATGCTCAGAGCTGAGGGGAGGAGGCGGCGCCTCAGGGCGCCCCGGGGGCGCTGCTCCTAACCCCTTGGTCAGTAGAAGGAAGCAGAAGAGGGCGGAAGCCGGCAACCTGAGGGATTTCATGACCAAGGGACTGCCGGAGACTGAAAAATAGAAGGAACCAAATAAAGAGGGGATTTCTGTAAGAATTCCCTGCTCCCTAGTTCTACGTTCCCTTCCCCCACCTTTAAGCAGGAAATCCGGGGCTTCCCTCATTCCCCTAACCTTACCCAGAAGAGGGACGTTTAGAAGCAAAGGAGGAAGATGCGCCGATTTCTGAAGTCGTGTAAATGGGAAAAGAACGCCTGCAACCCTCTCACTCAGTGCTCCTCGCCCCCTTCCCTGAGCCATCTCACTGCCAGCGCCCACGTACTGAGCAGCAAGGATAAGGGGGGGAATCTCTGCTCCCTCCCCACAGGACTCCCCGGATGGTGCGTGGGCGACTTCAGCAAGAGAAAAGCTGCGACTCCCCCATTTACCAGGGACCCTTACCAGGGGCTCCCCGCTGTGTTTCCAACACCCCCACCCGGGACGAGAGAGAACCCTCCCTCACGCCCACGGCTGCTAAGGGTTTGGGGGACGGACAGCGGAGTATTTACCAGCCGGTGTCACGACGCGGGAGATGGAGAGGAGGGTCGGGGCAGGGTAGGGACAAGGGAAGGTCGGGACCCGTCCGCCTTGGCTTCGAGCGGTGGCTGGGCTAAGAGCGACGGTCGAGGTCTGGCGTCCAGTGGACTGGGCTCAGCAGGGTCGGCACAGCTCCGGGCTGCTCGCTCGCCAAGGCTTCAGCACGCTGGACAGCGCCCGCGCCTCCGCGGCCTTATAAAGGAGAGCGCGCGGGGTCACGTGGGTACGTCCCGCCCCATTGACGTCAATGTTCATTCATGGGGAAGCGGGCGGGCGGCTGGTGGAGGGAGGACGCCCAGCGATTGGAGAGTGCGCTCCTCTCCCGGCCTGCGCCTGCGCACTGAGGGCCTCAGCTGGAGGGGCGTGCGCTAGCCAAGCTCCGGGAAATGAATGAATGAATGAATGAATGAATGCTGAGACGGGCGGGGCAGGGGGCTACGAATGAATGAAGGAGGGACGAGGAGAAAAGGATGAATGAATGAATGGGAAAATGAATGGAAGGGTGGATGTAAAGGCGCTAGAAGGCGGGAGGGTGGGTTACAAAACAACTTGCAGCTGCCGAGCTCGCGTTGCTGAGCTGAATAGGAAGGGGGCACTCCCAGCGTCTGACTGGGCACCAGTAGGAGATTAATATTGGGGAGGGGGAGGATAAGGATTTTAAAGCTGAGCAGGGGACTGGTCTCCCTACCCCTCGACCTCACGGTCCTTGGGGAACACGCCCAAGGACGGCGTGAACCTGAGAGGAGGGGCGGATCTGCTCTCCTGCGGGCGCTGTCCGCGGATCTGCGGTGCGGGGTGCTGGCTCAGGTCCCCCCGCAGATGGGTGGATCTTGCGGTTTAGATACATATTGGAAAGGGTCCGAGTCGGAAGAGAAAAGGGAAAGACTGAGAATGTGTGCCTCTGGGTTGTGTCTGTTCACGACCGGCTCGTGTCTGGAGAAAAAGGTGTGTCTGTCCTTCTGTCCGGCTGACTGCCGTGCATGTCAAAGCCCCCGCTGTGCCTCTTCTCAGTCCACTTCCCACCCTCCTCCAGCTTCTTTCCCTCCCGCTGCTTCCCCCTACCCAAGGACATTTGGAGGGCGAGACCAGACCAGGTGGGGAGGGGGTTGCGCAGGTAGGGGAGTGACTCAACTCCAGCTCTCTCCACCACTTAAAGAGAAGGTTTGAACGCCACGGGAGGGGGGCTGCAACGTCATAGACAGACCTTCTCTGCCACCAGACCCTTGGACCGTATCTCCTGCCAGAGGGGTTGGGGCTGGGGGCTTGGACAGTTAGAGGTTCCGGGAATGGGGGGCGATGACGCACAGATTGCGCAGAGAGAATCCATCAGCGAGCTGGGTCCGGTGAAGGGAGACCAGGCGTGGGCGGGGGTGGGAGAAGGACGGAAATGGGGAGGGGGTTGGGGAGAGGGAAAGGTGGCCAGGGGAGCAGCCACTGCAGGAATGGAGGAGAGGGAGGGAGGCTGGAGGGGGCTGCGGTGCAGGCTGAGAGCAGTGCGGGGGCGTGGGCAGGGAAGGGGGGAGTGACAATGACACACCAGACACACAAGAACTGCGGACACAGGGGTGTTCGTGGGCACACGCAGGGCACCCCGAGACTCTGGAAACCAGGATCGGGGCTGCCGGTAGGGGCTCAGAGCCTCTTTCGGAGCCAGTCCTAGTCCCCCTCCTCATCTGTCCCTAGTACTGACCCTCATTCTAAGTCCCCCCCCCCCACACTCACACACTCACACACTCACGTGCTTTCCCTCTATAGCCAGCAGAGGCTTCTCGCTTCCATCAATGGCTCCACTTTCCCAGAAGAGAGCCCATCAGCTCTGCGGGGAAAGAGGTAGGGAGGAGTGGAGAGAGGAAAGAGAAGAGATGGGGGCAGGGAGAAGGGAAGGAAGGAAGGAACCTGGTGGAAGGAGCAGGTGGAAGAAGCAGGCTGAAGGAGAAGGGAGAAAAAAACTACCCAGAACCAAAGGGACCAGAAAATTCACAGGAAGGAAGGAAAAGGGGTCAAGAGACCCTCTTGGCAATACTTCACACCACACCCTCCACAACTCTCCAGGACCTCCCTTGCCCCTCTGGATTCCTCTTAGACCCTTTGCCTTCCTCTTCTCAGACTGTTGCATTACCTGGGAGCAGTGGGATGGGGAGGGGGTCACGTTACCTTGAATGAATCAGAGAGATATCTCAGACATCCGGAGAGCAGAGCGGGAGGAGCCCAGAGGCTGACTGATGGAAATAAGAATTTAAATGCAAGAAGAGGGGAGACAGGCACCTAGACACACTCTATACATCCTCGGGCTTGTGTGTTTGCACAGGCGCCTGTGTGTGTGTGTGTGTGTGTATACATGGGTGTCAAGGCCCCCCGCTGTGCCTCTGTTTCTTTCTGTACATGTGTACAGAAATTAAGACCCATAATGTGGAAGGAAAAGAAAGGGCATGAGGGGAACAAACTGTGTATTTCATCAGATTGAGAATGGATGGTCATGGCAGTGTTTCCAATTTAAGTAGGGGATCTTCTCTTCCAACCGGTGTGACTGTTTCTGCCTGTTTCCAGGTGTCTGTGTAGGTTCTGATCTCTTTGGAATGCCTGTACACCTGGGTGACTTTGAGTCTTTGCACCCAATTCTGGGCACCTGTTGGTGTCTGAAAGGTATGCCTGGCTTGGTGGTGCCCAAGAATGTGTATATATATGTACGTGTGTCTTTGTGCATTTTTCTGGGTTCTTCCATGCCTGCTGGTACGTGTTGGTGATTATGTGAACTTCCATGTGCCTTGATCTTTCTTGCCCCTCCCCCTACTCGTTTCTAGATCTCTATGCAATAAAGCTTCAGAATCCAAGTTACTTATCTGCAGCCCCCAAGTTGTGGGTCCTTGACCCTGGTTTTCAGAGCATTCCCCATGCCTCCATTTTGCCCAGCCCCCCACCCCTCCATGCCTCTACTTACTCCCAGGGAACCTTCTCAGACATCTATATCCCAGAGCCTCAGCCATCATGGGGTAAGGTGTGGAGGAGGCAAAGTGGACTTCTCTCCCCCAGGTTTCCTACCTGGGTCAGCTCATTCACACACATCTTCCGGGGAATGAGCTGTGTGCCCTTCATAACCTGCAGCCTCTAGGGACTTCTGGAAGAGATCTGAACTGGGGACAGGTTCCTGGGATCAGGGAGAGAAGAAAGATGGCAGGAAAGAAAGAGAAATGAAGAGAAAGCTAGAAAAGGCCAAGCTGAGATGGGGACCTGGGAGGGATGGATGCCTGGTGTTTACTCTGAGTTGTTTGTATGAATCCATCTCTCTTTATCTTTGTTTCTGATTCTCTCATACTCTCCAGGAGGGTAGAAGATGGGGTTTAGCAAAGTAGTGATCCAAAGCTGAAGGTTTGGAAAACCAGGGGGTAGGGGCAGAGTATTGAGTCTTTTCCCTGAAAAATCTGGGAGAGAACGAAAGGGCAGGGGCTCAGGGCCCCCGCAGTTCAACGTCCCCTTCTTCCCCTCCCCCTCCCCCAACCGGTGACTCACCTCTGCAGCCTTTCATTGCGTCAGCTATATGGGGGGACAAGCAGGGAGGGGGCACTGATGAGAGGGCAGGGGTCTCCACTTTGAACTGAAAGAAGGTGCTGAAGACCCCCTGAAAATGGCCCCATTTAGATCACATACATTATTGCCCTAGTCCCTAGCCACTCCAGGGATGGGAAGTCCTGGGAAGGGGCTGGGGAGAGTGCTGGGGGCCACTGGAGGGTCTGGAATGATGAGCAATGGGAAGATGATGCTCACCCTGATTTTTAATCCCAGGCCCCATTCCCTCAGACCCCCACCCACTCCTGAGTGGGGGAGGGGAGACCCTGCAAACCGGGGGAGGGCAATGCCGCAGAGATGAGTCACCAAGAAAAGGAAAAAGAGAAAGAGACAGAGATGGGGAGAGACACCAAGAGAGACAACTCTTGGAGAGAATGAGAAAGGGACACACACACACACACACACACAACGCCACCACGAAGGTGATATCCACAAACTAACAAGAGAAAGAAAACTGTGCACGTCCATAATCCTGATCCAGCCCCCTCCAAAACCCACCTGTCACACACACAACACAGTGTCATACAGAGTTACACTAAGATTCTGAGACACACCCACTTAACAAACACAATGTCACACCTAGCCTAGCAGTCACTCAGACTTCTGCTGAGGGTTTGTCCAGGGCAATTGAGAGCCTTTCACTCCTTTTACAGAGTGGAAGGAGGGGGATCAAAACCCCCAAGAAATGCGGCTTCAAAAATCGAAGGCGCATTTTCAGGGACTCACAGTCTGCACCGTACACACGCGACAATATACACAAGTCGCCTGCCTCCCCGTCTACACGTACATAGTAACATATCAAGCATTGTCTATATCAAAAAGCCACCTGGGGTACCTGTTTCTGGGATATACCAGGCATGTTGCCCCGAATGCATCTACCCAGACACCCCCTGACTTGTATACATACGTACAGAAACACAGACACACAAAGACGCCCATGGACACACTCACACGCACGGAAACCACCTTGCGATGCCTCGCCCGCGTCCGCACTCGTTCTGGCGCCCCCGTGTGTTACTTTTCGGGATCGCAGTCTCCGTTGCTCTGGAGCTCCGCTCCCGGGGGAGTGGGGGCGGTGCCCAGGCTCCTTCCACCTCCTCCCCCCACCACGCGTTGCCCACCCAGAAATGGGGAAAGCCAGCGCGGTTGGAAAGAGAGTAGAGAGCTGGGAGTTAGGCGCTTGGATCCTGGTGTTGAGAGAGGCTGTTCCTGGATGCCAGGGTGAACTTGGGAGCCGATCCCACAGAAATTGAGTAGCCTCCGACTTCCAGGTCTAGGGGAAAGCGAAGCCCGGGCTTAGTCCGGGCGCCGTGTTGCAGCCCGCCTGGGTTCTGAGCAAAGGCTTATTTCCTCTGCTTGGTGGCGGTGGGGGCGCACAATGGCCAGCAGCCCTCCCCAGCTTCCCTCCACCCCCAGGAAGTCATTAGCCCTATTGCCACGGGGCTTAGAGATCCTCTCTAATACAGGCTGCTGGGGAAGGGGGGAAGATAATATGTCTCATCCCTCCCCACTAAGAAGTGCAGCACACACAAGGGATGGGCAAAAGGTGCATTTTATTGCCATACAGCTATGATGGGAATGGCAAGGTGGCAGCATGGTCAGGCGCGGGAGGCAGTCAAGGCAGAGCGACCAGCCACAAAGCCGGAGCTGTGAATAGTGAAACCGCAACTGTTCCCTTTGCCCACCTTTTCCCACCCACGGGCGCCCTCCTCTGCCCACATGTTGGATTCCATCCCCAGCAAACCCTGAGCTGGATCAACACTTCCCTAGCAACTAACTGTCCACTGTCCAACAAGAAGCCCAAAGCTAACACCAACACACAGAGCAAGGTTCTGGGCATGCTCTGGCCTTGGTACACCTGGGTTCTAGGCTCTGCCAGCCTCCCATCTACTGAGTGGGACTTCAAAGAAGTCACTTGGATTTTTCTGAGCCTGTTTCCTCCTGACTTTGGCATGGGATCCAGTATAGAAGACAGCACTGTGCAAATCCAGCGGGTAATACTTGCATTTAGATAGAACACTCTCAAAGTCCAAAAAAGCATACATGATCCACAGGAACAGTGTGCGGAAGTACAGGGTGGTGGGGGTTCCAGTTCTTCTAGAAGGCAGGAGACTGTCCCTATACCAGGTTGAGGGACAGCCCCTAGGTCAGGTTTGGTTGCACCAGTTTCCAGCCTGAAACCCTGGTTTGTTGAGGGCCTTAGGAAAGGACCCTCGGGGAATAACCACCCAATGCCAATTTGGAGCAAAACCCAGCCAGGGTAGCAGGTGAGGAAAGTGCATCACCATAAGTAAACAAGATCCCAAATGGGGGGTCATTATAAATATATTTTATTTACAACGTCTGTCTCTGGTAATGGGGGAAGGGAACAGAAAAGGGGGGAGGGGCAGAAAAACTGGTGCTTAGGAGCTAAGTGTCAAGAACATCCAGGGAGGAAGAAAATTGGGGTGACAGAAGCAGGCAGAGGACACTGATCTAGAGACACAGAAGGCTGAGGGGTCAGTGAGGAAGGGCACTCTGGGCCAATTCTGGAGCTTTAGAAGGAGAAGAGGAAGGGAAATAACGTGGATTGTTTGGCCATGTTCCCCCCTCGGACCTGGGCATCACACACATTTCTGCCACTTCCATCCAAAGGGGACACAGGGAGAAGCCAGGAGTGACAGGAAGATGGATAGAGCTCAGAAGGGATCAGTTCTTGGAAGAGAGTAAGTAACAGCGAAAAGGGGTCCTCCATCTTCAGACGTTTAAGTCCAGAGTGGGAAAGGGCATTTGGGGGTGCAGCGTTGAGAAAAGGGAAAGAGGAGGACCTACATGTGTTCAAGGTAGGGAGGCAGTGCCAACTTCTGAGGGGGACTGAGCTTGGAAACGGTAGGCACAGGCTGGCTGGCGATTTGAGGAAGGAGCAAAACTAAGTGCTTCTTGGCTCCGCTTCGGGAAGACAGGCCTCAGAGATTGGCCTCCAGCAGGTACTGTTCAGGATAAACCTTGACCAGCTCAAGCCCCAGGCGGGCCTGGCAGAAATCAGCCAGCTGTGACCACACTTGGGGCGCCAGGAAGAGCTGGCACATGACGTTGAGGCCGGCGATACGTGGGATCTGGCGCTGCAGGAGCCACAGCAGCTGGCTCTGCACCTGCGCAATGACGCTGCTCAAGTTGACGTTGAGGGAGAGCCACGTGCGGTGGTCGTCGCCCTTCAGGGAACCGGCTTGTGCACAACGTGAACCTCTGGCCGCAGGTAGGCTCAGGTTACTTTCTTTCGGACGGTACGGTTGCCCGGTCCTGGATGATGGTCCCTCTCCCGGAAGCACGTCGCACTGCACGGAGGGCGACAACAGAAGATGTACCACTTCGCCTCCTGCTTCGGACATAGCCTCCGTGGGCAGTGGCGAGATGTCAGAGGTCTGCAGAGCCGCCAGGCGGGCGCCCACTCTGCCAGTAGTGCCAACGCGTTGAACTTAACCAAAAGGATGCCCTGCGGGGGACATGAGTGAGCCAGTGGCGGACGCGGGGTGGCTGGAGAGTCACGCTTCCCTCCACACTCACACCTACCAGCGCCCTGCTGGGCCCTTTGCGAGGTCCGACTTTGAAGGAACCAGGCGGAGTGGGATTCCTTAAAGCCTGGATTCGTTAAAGCAGGTAGCAGGGATGGGCCAGAGGAAATGTCTCCAAATACCTGGATCCCCAAGGAGAGGCGGGATCAGTATGGAGTAGCCCTGAGACCTGGGGTGTGGGTCTTTGGATACCCGAGGGGAGTGAAACTGAGGGAAACAAATCAATCCCCAATGGGAGGGAAAGGGCTCTAATTGGGATGTTTGGGTCCCCGAAGAATGTCAGGATCAATGTAGGATCAGGGAAGGATCAGGGAAGTCAGGAGGTAAGGACGAACGGTTTAGGGCTGGGAGTAGGGAGTTGACTTCTCTGGGTAAGGACAGGGCGTCCCAGGACAGGGCTAACCAGCCGCTCCACTCGGTAGAGCCCAGAAAAAAAGGAAGCTGGGCCTGGAGATGCACGCCCGCCCGGATGCCCTCGCTATCCACGCTCCCCAGTCCTTCTCACCTGCTTGGTGACTGAGCGATATTCCTTCAGCTCTCGGGGGCTGAGCTGGTAGTCTCGTGAGCCGTGTCACCTTGACCCCCGGGTGCTGTCGTTTGATCACCTACAAGCAGAGGCGCTGCAGGAGCGGGGCCACGCCCTTGCAGCGCTCCCAGGGCTTCTAGCGCAGCCCCTCCACCAGCGCGGGTTCCCCCGCGTCGACCGCGTTCACCGACTCCAGCGCGATCTGAGAACGGAGGCCGTTGGAGGGGTAGCGATCCCCCTGTCTCCGCCTCGCACGCCCAGTCTTCCTTGTCACCTGGCCCAAGGGCCAGGCCGCACCCGGGCGTCCCTGGGAGCTTTCCTCAGCACTTAGGTCTCAGATTCTTGAGGGGCCAGAACAAGCCGGGGCACTTCCACCGCTAGAGAAGCTCCAGGTCCGCCAGCACAAAGTCCCAGAAAGCTCGCCACCGGCTCTTTTCTTGGCTCCACCCCAGGAGCTTGCCACGCCCCTTAGCAGGAACCCTGCTTCCTCTTAGCCCCTCCCATAGCCCCAACTCAGTTGGTCCTGCCCTCAGCTCCCAGGTAGAGCCTTCGGGTCAGAAAGGTCCTGGTCCCAGTCTAGCTGCTCCCACCTGCAGGCTACTTTCTCTTGTTTTGCTCCTCTTTTTTGTGTTCCTGTCCCTAGAAAGTCTGAAGGGGATCCTCAGACTTCGAAGGTATCACCAATCCCTTTGGTTCCTTAGCTGTGTGGAGTTCTTACTCCACCCCACCCTCACTGACCTAGCCCCTAAAACAGCATGTCCTATGCCTGGGTCCCCAAACAGGCTATATTTTCTCAGTAAATGGACAAGGGACAGGGGAAAGCTGGACTAAGATCCGAAACCCCAAATCTGGCTTCACCCCTCTTCACCCAGCCGCCCTCCACCTCCGCTCTTACCACGCCTCTATTTCGCTTGGCTAACACCACCAGGTGAGACAGATCCTGGGCCAGCTGTGGTAGCTACTCGGGAGGTAGTTCAGGCCCCCACTGATGCCACCCGAGATGGCCATCACCTCCTCAAACTCCCCTTCTGTAGCCACCATGAAGTCCAACTGGTCAGTTTCTGATCTGGTCCTGGGCTTGGCCCCCAAGGACTTGGCCTGGACCTCAGGCCCTGGATCAGCCCTTGGAGGCTTGGTCTCAGCCTCAGGCCCTGATCCGGACCTGGAGTTGGCCTGGATCTCCTATGGCTGGACTTTGGAGCTCATCTTCACATCTGGAGCAGACTCCTTTTCTGGTTTAGGGACCTCTAATGTGGCTATGGCACAGCTGGCTTCCAGCTTCATTACCCTGCAGAAGAGAACCCAGCACAGGATCAGAGGCCTTTGTTTCCATATTCGATTCCCTACACAACAGTCCCATTAACCCCTTTCTACACACATACTCTCTTTTCTGCTCCCCACACTGACCCTGGTCACGGAGGGCTTTCAAATCCTTCCCTCCTCCCACCAGCTCCCACATACCCCAGTGCTCCAGGTCGTCCTCAACAGTCATAAACTCAGGAATCTCTAGTGAGTTCCCCAGAGACTAGCCCCAGATCCCCTCCATGCCCAATCAGCTCCTAGGGAAACCCTGGACAAAAGGGAAGAGGCTCTTGAGGGAAACAAAAAATAAAAATAAAAAATAGAATAAAAAAATAAGGAGGGCCCAGCTCCTCTCCAAGATCTCTGCAAAGACAACAGAAGGGACTCCTGCCTGTGAGAGGATTTCCCAGGGAAAAGCAGAAGATTTAACACCCCATTTCCTGGCACTGCCATCATGTCACCCCAGGCAAAAGGTCAGGAGGATGTAGAACCAAGATCTCCTCCACAGTACTGCTCCAGTCTACTCTCCCACCCCCCTGACATACACACGCAAACCTAAGCAACAGAAGTATATGGATGGACAGCTGCTTTAGAATAAGTTATGCCATTTCTCCTAGGCCAATCAACCCCCCCGCCTTTACTTTCTCATGCTTGAAATTATTCCACCTCCCCATAGTGTGATTTTGGCTCCACTCCATCGCTCAAATGGTGGTTTTGAAATAGGCACTGTAGGTTTGGCAAACAAAACACCCACCATAATCACACATGCCCCTCTGTTTGTTCACTTCCCCTCCAAAGACAGAAGGGCAGAGCTCCTCCCCTTCTCTCTCTGCTCTCTTTTTCATCTCTGGCACCATCTCCCACCCAGGAGTTTCTTTGCCCTTTCCATTCCTCAAAGTCCTTCTTTTGGGTCAACTCCCTGTGGATCCAACAATCTCTTCTATTTTCCCGGCCTGGAGACAGAGCCAAAGAGAAAGCCCCCCCTGCCCAAGTCCTGATGACTCCTAATTCCAGACCTGTCTCCTCCACATCAAGCCAACCAATCAAATCCTCCCTCCTCTCACTTTCAGCCGATTATAACACTCTCTCATATAACCTAAATTAAAGCTCCATTAACCAACCTAGGGGGACACAAACCAGCTAATCCATTGGGGATAATAATGGCTTGGCTGGATTTTTCAAAACAAAGCATAGCCAAGTGTGGTGGCTCACACACTCCTGTAATCCCAGTGAAATGCGAGACTGAGGCAGAAGGATGGTACATTCAAGGCCATCTTCGGCAATTTGGCAAGACCTTCAGCAACTTAGGGAGGCTCTGTCTCAAAATAAAAATTAGAAAAGATTGGGGATATAGTTTAGTGATATAGGGCCCTTTAGTTCAATTTTTGGTATTGAAACAAACAAAAAATGACTCACATTTGGGGAACTATGGGGTATTTTAGGGGTGGCTTTAAGCTTCCATGCCTTAAATACAGCTTATGTAAACACTTGCTATACACACAAAGCTTCAAAAGGAGAGCTCTGTCTCCCTCTTTCCTTTCCGTTCTTTCTAACTGACTTCAGTGCTTAAGGCTCTCCCCAGCACCAGGCCAGCATCATCAGAGGGAAGGAGAATTCAGGGCCAGAGGTTTTGGAGTGCCTGTGGAGCCATCACTGACCAGGAGGTTCAACTCTTTCTTTTCCTTAGTAAGCAAACTGAGGCTTTCCCAAGGTGACTTGGCTTGGGCAGAACCAGGCTAAAAGTTAAATTTTCCAGGCTTGTAGGCCAGCAGAAGAGATCTCTTTTTGGTGTATTTCGCTCATGAAAGCTAGTCAGAAAAGTGAGGAGAGGAAATACTAGGAGTCAGAGGTCTCAGGTGGTCGAAACTGATCTAGAACCAGAGATGGAATTTCACTGCCAGCAATCTCTATACCAACACATAGACCTACACACCAGGGAACAACCTAAATGCCAGGCTCTGGGGACATGGGCCCTGGGAAAGTGCAGGTTAGCTCCTAGTTCCCATTTGCATCTTCCAGACAACCTGAGCTCGCCATTCCTGGGTCCTGGGGAAGTACAAGCTACTGGTTCAATGGTGATTCCCGCAATATTTTACTGTCCACAAGGGGGCAAACTTGAGCAACTTGTACCTGGAACCCATCTGCCTAATTCAATACATTAGGCTCCATTCCCTCCCTTGCTTTTAGGATGAAGACACTCAAGAGGCGCAAGAGCCTGCTGGAAATGACTGTTCTACATCTCAGATCAGGCTGTTTGCGTGGGGGTGGGGAAGAGAGAAGTGAGGGTGGGGAGTTCCTGGGGTCACAGGGAAGAAGGAAGAACTTTCTAATTCATCCCACTTCTTTCTTTCAAGCCCTCCCTCTACCGTTGTTCCCTTGGGGTGGGGGGCATAAACAAAGGTTCCAAGGTCCCTAAACCATAGGGAAGGTGAATACCATAGGTCCCTAAACCATAGGGAAGGTGAGAGCAAGGTAGGTCAGGGATTCCAGGACAAGCCAAACTGTGGGCTGGCCCCATTTTTTTTTTTTTTTTTTTTTTTTTGGTACTTAGAATTGAACGCAGGGGCACTTAACCACTGAGCCATGTCCTCAGCCCTTTTTAAAATATTTTATGTTGAAACAGGGTCTCTCTGAATTGCTTAGGGCCTCACTAAATTGCTGAGGCTGGCTTTGGAACTTGCAGTTCTCCTGTCTCAGATTACAGGTGTGCACCACCATGCCCAGCTGGCCCCATAAATCTTGCTCCCTACTCTCCATCTCCCAGCACAGCACCCTCTAACCTGGCATTTTGAAACTAACTTCCATAAGGTGTCCAGGAGGAGGCAGAGGCGAGCCCATACCTCCAGGCCACGGTGGGAAGTGTAGTTCAGGGAAGTCCTAGACCCAGCTCCAGGGAGGGGGCATTCTCTCTCACCCCACATTTTTGGGGCATTCTTTTCATCTAGTAAATATAAACGATTGCTCCAGGGAAATGGGTGATTGCTGGGCATGCCGGGAGCCCACCCCATACCCCCACTTTCATCGCACCCCCTCACACACACCTGAAATATTGATGCCCTTAAAACTGATGGCTTCTCAGAACTGGGGGAGGAAGGTGACAGAGGGAAGGGAGAAAAGATGCAGTAAGGCCGAGACAAAGAAGACAGCTACACAAAGAGCCCCAAGATGACAGCCAAAGGGACAGGAAGGGAAGCAGAAAGGAGACAAAGGCGGCCGGGGACGCGGGGCTGGAGGGCTGAGAGAGCGAGCCTGAGGAGGCACCCCCTGGGAATCAGCCGTGACACCTCCGGATTCCCGGTCAGGAAAAAGAAAAAGAAAAAAATCTTCGCAGGGCACTGCCTTCTCAGAGGAGTCATAAATAGAAATCGTGACACACCCTCCTCTTCCCAGGGTGTCTGTGGGGGAGGGCGTGAGTCAAGCGGGAGGATAAAAGTCAGAAGAGGCTGGAAGAGAACACATCGGAAACAGAGAGGGGGGACGGGACGAAGCGGGGCGGCCTGGGGAGCGGCAGAGGCAGAGGCAGGGGACCGGGAAGATAGCCCAGCGAGTGGGGAGGGGGAGGAGGGCGCTGTCCTGGGGAGGCTTCTCGGTGAGGGTCTGCCCTCCTCCCCTTCCCCAGAGTGAGCACTTGAAGTGGAGCCGGCGGGAGGGAGATTCCGAGGGGAGCTGTCTACTCGGCAGGGGTCCCCCGGGCATCGGACCCTAAGGACAGGTGGGAGCACAATAGCGGTGGAGGACAGGTGGGAGGGATGGGGCGAAAGCGCCTCTGGACACCCGAGGCGAAGTCTTCTTCCAGTTATCTTGGTCACCGGACTGGGAGGGGTTGGGCCGTAGGGGGCGGGGTCGCTTTGTCCCCTGGAAGGCGGCGGCCTTCTGCTGGCCCCTGTCCCCGGCGCAGCGGCCCCCTACCTGCGGGAGCCCGAGGTGCGGTGCTGAGGAGCGCAGATGGCCCGCGGTGCCGAGTGGGGGCCACTAGGAGCCCCGAGAGGCCAGTGAGGCGGATGCGCTGGACTGGGCCGCGCCGTCGGGTCGCGACCCGGACTTCGAACGCAGACGCGGGGTCTGGGCCGCAGCTCAGCGCGGGACAGAGGATCCGGGTTCGGTGGCGCGTGCGTCTCCCGGGGCGACGCTCCGCCGCGACCGCTGCCCGGCCGGCGGCTCCGAGGGGCGGAGATCCCAGCGACGCGCAGGAAACCCGGGACGGATCTGGAGCGGACTCCAGTCCAGCCGGGGACCAGCGGGGCGGGGAGACCAGGGGCTGCGTGGCCGCGGCAGCCGGCGCTGGGGGTGGGACAGGGGCCGTGGGGGTGTCTCAGGTTTTGGCGGAGAGCTGGTTTCTGGCTTAGTGATCACCCCGCCCCGCCAGCATCTCTATTATAGGTCCAGGAGTCCCCAACTGCCCCAAAGTCGCGCTCCTCCAGCGACCACCCTCTCTACAGAATGCTCCAAGTCCTCTCTCCAACAGCTAGAAAGTAAGAAAGGCTGCAAAGGGATTCAGAAGAAGCTGAAAAGACTGGAAACAAGAGACCTGAAGAGACAGAAGTGGGGACAGGTCCGAGCTCAGCAGGGCCAAGACTCCTGGATCCTCCCAGCACTGCGCTGGTGAGGGCGCAGAGTAGCCCTGACCCCTGGGTGCACAGGGCCCTAGCAGACCGCCTCTCCCGCTCTTCCCTTCCTAGCTCAGGCCGCAGGCCCTCCTGGGGCAGCACCAGAGACTTCCAGGCACACCATGTGCACACACCAGACCGCACCCCCTGCTACCCTGCGTGCGTGGAAAGCAGAGCGGGAAGAAAAATAAAGCATGGACCTGTGTGTCCATCAGATAGTTAAGCCTGGGCCCCTGACTCTTAACCTGAGGACCTAACTCCTAACTCCTAGCCCCTAACTCCTGAGGGGCTCCCTATCTCCCCTATTGAGATTAGCATACCTGTAGTGCGACCCTAGAAGGAGCCAGGAAAGTTATGGACAGTGCTCAGGGGATGTGGGGGATGGGGAGGGGGCCGAGGCCTGCTGAAGGTCTTACTCCGGCACTGCCCAGCTCTCAAGCTCTGTCCCCTCTTCCCACCAAGGTTTATTGCTCACCTGTCTCATTCCGTTTTTGTGCTTTGCAAGGGGATAACTTCACAACCTGGCACACCGATGCCATCGGCTGTGCTAATGTGATAAGGTCCTATAGGCACACACAGCCACACCAAGGTCTCAAGGGGTGAGGATGGGGTGGACTTGGAGCCTGCATGGGCCCAAAAGTAACTGATAAGTCATTCAACCTTTTTTTTTTTTTAATATAAAACGTCCCCCATTTCTGATTTCCGTACTGCTAACACTTGGCATGCCACAAAAATATAGTTAAGGTGGCATCTGCCCCATTGCAGAAGCACTTATAAAAGTTAAGTTTAGCCGGGCGCGGTGGCTCACGCTTGTAATCCCAGCACTTAAGGAGGCTGAGGCAGGAGAATCGCGAGTTCAAAGCCAGCCTCAGCAAGGTGAGGTGCTAAGCAACTCAGTGAGACCCTGTCTCTACATAAGACACAAAATAGGGCTGGGGATGTGGCTCAGTGGTCGAGTACCCCTGAGTTCAATCTCCAGTACCAAAAAAAAAAAAAAAAGTTAAGTTTCCAAGAAAAAGACACTAGTGGCCAAAAAGACATTGCTCCGACTCTAATCCCACCCCTTTCACCAGGAGCCTCACCTCCAACCACCTGGATTGGTGTAACACTCACCCATTTCCAGTCCCCACAACCAATCAGAATTGAAAGTTTCCCAAAGTTCCAATTCCTCCTTATGTCCAAAACATGGAGAAGCAAGATGTCACCGTAAGTCTCATCTCCAGACTCCTCACTGGGCCGATTGACTTGTTCCAATCTCCATTCTGAGACTTCTGGGGTAGCATCCTCGCATCCAGACCCCCCCTCCCCAGGGATGGTGAGGTGGTGAAGTGTTAAAAGATAACTTTACTCTCTGGGAGGTCCCTGCCTGCCAGTGGTTTTCAGCATCCTTAAGTGTCCAGAGGATCCAGCAAAGTGTGACCAAAGTTGTTTTTTTTTTTTTTTTTTTTTGGTACCAGGGATTGAACTCAGGGGCACTTGACCACTGAGCCACATCCCCAGCCCTATTTTGTGTTTTATGTGGAGACAGGGTCTCACTGAGTTGCTTAGCACCTCACCATTGCTGAGGCTGGCTTTGAACTCTGATTCTCCTGTTTCAGCCTCCCTAAGTGCTGGGATTACAAGCATGAGCCACTGCGCCCGGCTGCAACCAAACTTTGATACAGGCCAAAGTTGAATGCGGGATGAGAACAGGATCTGGCGGGGAGAGGAGGGTAGGTGTGATTATTTCAACACTTTACAGAGGAAAGTAAATTCTGAGAGCTTCCATGACTTGGGCCAGATCCCTGCCATAGTTTCAATCTGAAATGTCTCCCAAAGGCCTGTGCTTGGTCTCCAGCCTGGGTGCTACTGGGAGATGGTAAAACTTTTAGAAAGTGGGGCCCAGTGGAAAGAAGTTGTGTCATTAGGGACATCCCCTCGAAGGGGATATTGGACCCTGGTTTCTTCCTGTCTTTCTTTACTTCCTGTCACCATGAGGAGAGCAGATCTCTACCACATGCTCCTGCGATGCTACACCTGTGCCGCCACAGACCCAAAGCAACAGGGCCAAGCAACCATAGAGAGAAAGCTTTGAAACTGTGAGCCAAAATAAACCTTCCCTCTTTTTAATTTGTTTATCTTGGGTATTTTGTTACAGCAATGGAAATCTAACTAGCACAATCCTGAAGCTGGTAAGGGGCATGATCAGGTCCTCTGACTGCAAATTCAGAAATTACTCCCTTCTCGCCCATTAGGGGCCCCATAAGATGAGCTATGGGAAAGCACTTTGAAACCATAAAGTGAGCATCGGTGCCATTGACACTGGAGATGTCCTTTAGCTTCTCTGAATTTTGTAAATGCTCATTGCACGCTTATTTTTGGGTGCTGCGTGTTGGATTTTACCCTTGTTGCTGGTTTATTTCAGTCTTTCATTTGGGAGAGCCAATTGTTTGTCTCCTTGCTGGACCAGATATACTTTATTATCCAAGATGGAACAGTTGATCCCTGTGGTCTTACTCCCCTTCTCATTCTCTCTCTCCCTTTCTTCCCCCTCCTCCCAATGTTGAGGAGCAAACCCAGGGCCTCCTGCCTGCTAGGCAAGCGCTCCTATCACTAAGCTACATCCCCAGCCATTTCAATTTGGCCACCTTGAATCTTCATCCCGTCTCCTGAAGATCCCTGCATCCTGAGATTCTGGGGACCAGAGTTTTTGGGTCTCCTTCTACTCTCCAGCTG
Source organism: Geosciurus inauris (assembly GCA_004024805.1). Taxonomy (NCBI): domain Eukaryota; kingdom Metazoa; phylum Chordata; class Mammalia; order Rodentia; family Sciuridae; genus Geosciurus; species Geosciurus inauris. The sequence continues at coordinate 13,513 of PVHX01004493.1, read as the reverse complement.
TGAGACCTGCGCTGAGCCTGCGCCTGCTCCCTTATCTCTCTCCACCCAGTGATGATTCCCCCATCCATGGGTCAAATCTTGACCTTCCAGGCTGTGTTCTCTCGTGGCACATGTGCATTTAGAAAAAGTAACACAATAAAAGACAGGAATAGCCAGGCATGGTGGCGCATGCCTGTAATCCCAGCACTTTGGGAGACTGAGACAGGAGGATCGCCAGTTCAAAGCCAGCCTCAGCAACAGCGAGGTGCTAAGCAACTCAGTGAGACCCTGTCTCTAAATAAAATACGAAACAGGGCTGGGGATGTGGCTCAGGGGTCGAGTGCCCCTGGGTTCAATCCCCAGTATAAATAAATAAATAAATAAATAAATAAATAAATAAATAAATAAATAACAGGAATACTTTACAGGAACTGAGCTGGACTGTCCATCTCCTTACAATCTTCACAAACATTTGATTTTGTAGATCACAAAGGAGACCAAAGTTCAAAGGGTTAAATAGCTGGCCCAAAGACAGAGCTGGCACGTGATGAGAAGCCTTACTCAGAATTATAGCACTTAAAGAGATCATCCAGATCATCCCAGAAGGCACAGTGTCACAGATGCCATACACTGGCCATGGAGCCATGGCTGCACAGTTTCCTTAGCTGTAAAGAAGACATTAGCACCTAACTTCCAGTAAGGACTGAAGAAGATATGTATGTGAAGTGCCTGGCACAGAATTTCTGGCACAGAAAGTCAGTTAATGGTAGGAATTGTTATCTAGCCAACTGGAGCTGTAATTGTCCAGTGCGGTGCCTTACGGCTTGTTCTTTGGAATCCAGGCATAGTAGAAACCTCTCTTCTTTATTCTGTAGTTGGGACTCAGATGCTAGGATCACCCATGGGAGGTTCATGAATCAGGGATAGAGAGATGGAAAATCACTGAGCTTGGCCATAAACTCCTTTAAACCAAGACAATGTCACAGTTGTCTCTATACCTCTACTACCTTGGATCCTGGCACATAGTAAGTGCTCAATGAGTGTTAATGAATGAATAAATGAGTAGTTTCTGAAGGTGGGAACAATAAGTCCAGATTTATCATCTAACATCACCCAACTGGGTAGAGAGAAAAGCAACTTCAGTTATTATCAACTCCTGATTGATACTGCTTAATCTATATATTCAAGCTACTTTCTACCTACCCTAATATCTTCAAATATTTTTTAGACACCCTATCACGTCACTGGTAAATATTTTGTATGTATTTCTAAAAGTTAATGACTTTTAAAAATAGACAACTTTAATATTCTTATTGCACCAATAACAAGCAAGTGTTTAAATACCTTATAAATGCCATTTAAAAGACATTGTCCCAGGCTGGGGTTGTGGCTTAGCGGTAGAGTGCTTGTCTAGCATATGTGATGTACTGGGTTCGATCCTCAGCACCACGTAAAAATAAATAAATTAAATAAAGGTATTGTGTCCATCTACAACTAAAAGAATTAAAAAAACAAAAACAAAACCAAAAACACATTGTCCCTTTATATCAGGCTCCAAATGAGACCAGACATTGTGATTGGGGATGTGGTAGCCAGTTTCTGGGATGGTCTCAATGATCCTGCCTCCTGTGTTCTCACCCCTGTACCCTTCCACATGGTACCAGGATTGGTCTGTGTGACCAACAGCATCAGGCAGATGGGGTGCTGGCACCTCTAGATTGAAAGGCTGCAGTTTTATGTTGGTATCTACCTTGGTTTTCATGTGGCTTATCTCCCAAAGGTCCATGTGCTGGAAGAAGGTGTCCCCCAGTGTGTTCCTGTAGAGCAGGTAGGCTTTTAAGAGGTGGGGCCTCATGGAAGGTCATTAGGTCATGGGGGCTCAACCTCTATCAATGGGCAAATAAGGAAGTGGGTCAGTCTCTGGGTCTGCATTAGAACCCAGGAGAATGAGTTAAATGTACCCAACACCTCCCCTGAATCGTCTGCACATGCTCCTGCCATTGTGATGCTGTTCTCAACATGACCCTCACCAGAGAAGATAAGTTGTTGGCACCATGATCTTAAATCTGCAAAACTCTGATAAATAAACCTTTTTTTCTTTACAAAGTAACCAGCCTCCTGCATTTTGTTATAGCAACACAGAATAAGACAGCATCCCTCTCTATCTCTGATTTTGTGTCTCTTTCTGTCTCTGCCTCTCTGTCTCTGTCTCTTTGGCTCTGGGAGGAACCACCTTCTTTGTCTTGAGAAACAGCCTGTGGGGAGGCCCCTCTGTCAAGGAACTGAGATCTCAGTCCAATCATAAGAATTCAGTTTGTAGCTGGGTGCAGTGGTGCACGCCTAAAATGCCAGCACTTACGGAGGCTGAGACAGGAGAATCGTGAGTTCAAAGCCAGCCTCAGCAATGGTGAGGCGCTAAGCAACTCAGTGAGACCCTGTCTCTACATAAAACACAAAATAGGGCTGGGGATGTGGCTCAGTGGTCAAGTGCCCCTGAGTTCAATCCCGAGGACCAAAAACAAACAAACAAAAAGAACTCATCTTGTCGGCAACTACATGAATGAACTTGGAAGTGGAGCCTGCGGCCTAGTTGAGCTTTGGGATCCTGCAGACTGTCACAGCTTTCCCTCATCTCATAACCACAGTCAGAACTCCTGATGAAGCCCCTCCCAATTCCTGGCCCTCAGAAACTGCCACAATATATGTTTGTTGCTTTAAGCTTCTAGATTGGCAGTTAAGTTGTTACAAATTAACAGGCAACTGACACAGTTGATATTTGTTTTAAGTTTCTTTCAGTCTACATTTCTCTCTCTCACTCACTCTCTCTCTCCCCTTCCCTCCCCACCCCCTCTCATGCTGGGGCATGGAACCCACAGCTAACATGCTCTACCCATGAGCTACATCCTCAGTTCCTGTCTCTCTTTTTGCAGCTTATTTCTTGAAGACATAAGATTGTTTGTCCTATCAATTTTCCCACCATCTGGATTATTTTCTCTTTTGTGCATCCCTGGAGCTAGAACCCAGGATCTCAAGCACACTAGGTGAGCATCCAGCTACACCCAGCCCCACACTGTCTGCTTGGCACTGGCCACACCCCCAGGATGTTGCTAGCCATTCCTCTGCTTGTCCTGTGGACTTCCCTGCCCATTATGGTGGCAGTTAGCCACACATCACTATTGAGTCCTTGAAATGTGTGGCATAACCAAGGGACTGAATCTTTAAGCTAACCTTAATTAATATGGATTTTTAAAAGAGGTAATTGATTTCAGTTGTTGGAAAACTTAGGAATGTTCAGGATAACTGCCTCATTGTGAATCTTTTTTTTTTTTTATTGTGAATTTGACATTTTCTGTGTATATACTGAGGTGGTCTGAATATTTATGTCCTTCCCAAATTCATGCAGGAATCCTTACTCTGAAGAGGATGATGTCAGGAGAGAGCTTTGGGAGGTGATCAGGTTCTGTTGGTGGGGCCCTTATGAATGGGATTAGTGCCCTGATAAAAGAGACCCACTGTGCACCTCCCACTATAGTAGGTTAAGTGAGAAGAAGGTGTTGGAAGTGGACTCTCACCAGACACTGAATCTGGTGGTTCCTTGATCTTAGACTTCCAGACTCCAGACTATGAGAAATCAAGTTTTGTTCTTCATGAACTGTCTACTCCATGGTACTTTGTTATAAAAGCCCAGATGGACTAAGACATGGATCAAGTGTTTCCAATGGATGTTTAGCACCTAAACTAAAATACATTGGCAGTGTAAATTACAAACTAGATTTCAAAAGCCTGGTTTGAAAAGAATGTCAAAGCTTGGGGCTGGGATTGTAGCTCAGCGGTAGAGTGCTTGCCTCGCATGTGTGAGGCCCTGGGTTCGATCCTCAGCACCACATAAAAGCAATAAAATAAAGACATTGTGTCCATCTACGACTAAAAAAAATATTAAAAAAAAAAAGAATGTCAAAGCTGGATGTAGAAGCACACACCTGCAATTCCAGGAACTCAGGAGGCTGGGGCAGGAGGATCACAGGTTTGAGGCCAGCTTCAGCGACTTAGCAAGACCCTGTCTCAAACTTAAAAAAAAAAGACTGGGGATATGACTCAGTAGTATAGTGCTCCTGGGTTCAATCCCCAGTACAAAAATTTTAAAAAAGAAGGAAAGTAAAATATCTTCATTACTATTTTTACATTGATTACATATTAAAATAATATTTTGGATACATTGGGATAAATAAAACATGTTATTAAAATCAATTCTACCTGTTTCTTTTTATTCTTTTAAAGTGGTGACTACTGGAAATGTTTAAATTATACATGTGGCTCATATTACATTGTTTGCTGAGTTGGATCCCACTTTTGGGGGGAAAGACTTTTCAAAGGTGGTGTTGCATTTTTTTTAAAACTCAGGAGCTAGTTGTCTTGATAGAATCTTATCAGATATGGATTCTCAAGGCAACTCACACACACACACATAATCTCCCATTATTTATATTACATTTTTTTCAGTATTGGAGATCAAAAGTAGAGGTACTCTACCACTGAGCTCCATCCCTAGCCCTTCTCTCTTCTTTTTTGGAAACAGGTTCTCACTAAGTTGCCCAAGCTGCCCTTAAACTTGTGATCCTCCTGCCTCAGCCTCCAGAGTCGCTAGGACTACAGGCAAGCACCACCACACTGGCCCCAACAATTTGTCAGGGGTTGAAAAGTGATAATATTCTTATTCTATTTTGCTTTCTTTTATTTATTAGTAGCTGCAATACTTCCATAAAGAAAACTTGTCCTGGGGCTGGGGTCGTGGCTCAGTGGTAGAGCGCTTGCCTCGCATGCGTGAGGCGCTGGGTTCGATCCTCAGCACCACATACAAAATACATACATAAATAAATAAAATAAAGGTTGTTTAAAAAAAAAAGAAAGAAAACTTGTCCTTTTTTTATAACTACCCTGAGGCATAGTCGAGAAGGAAAGACAAGAGAAATACTTAAATACTTCCTTTTGTTAGTTTTCAGAATCATATTTTGGGTGCTTGGCACCCTTCAGGGGCAATCAGTTATTCTTTTTAGTAGCATTACGAAGTCCTGGATTGAAACATGTTTAATGTATTGCGATCCAATGCAGTTACTATTGTTCTGGGGGCTCAAGTTATCCAACTTTTGGACAAATAGGTGTTTGAAAGCAACACAGAAGCATCACAAGATATCTTTTTTTTTATTATTTTTTAATTTTTTTAGTTGTCAATGGACCTTTATTTTATTTATTTATATGTGGTGCTGAGAATCGAACCCAGTGCCTCACACATGCTAGGTAAGTGCTCTACCACTGAGCCCCAGCCCCAGCCCATCACAAGATATCTTCAGGAAGAGCTGTGAAGACTCAGCAGAGGGCCCTGACCCACCTGGCATGTTGGCAGGTCAAAGAAGATGTCCTGGGAGTGGAAGATGAATTGAATCTAGATTCAGAGGGGCAGGAGAGAACAGCCTGAGCAACGCCCAGGGCTGAGCAGTCGCCTGCCCTGCAAGGACAAGCAGCGTGGTGGCTGCCTGTCTTAGCGTGGGGCTGCACCCTGAACCCATCCTCTGCACCTAGGGGCTGGCCAGCCAGGAGAGGGTTTGCAAGCAGGGGAGGACAGATTTGCCTTGTGAGTGGAGACCGCCCTCTGGTGGACACATGAAGGATGGCAGGAGAGAACCAGCCCTGAGAGGGGTGACAAGCCGACCTCACAAGGCTGGAGTTCATGTAGGTAAGTTAGACTCTTCTAGATGGCGAGGAGAAACCCCACAGTCTTGAGAGGTGCTGACCTTCTACCTGAGAGGAGAGATGGTACAGGGAAGCTCCTTAATAGTCCTGAACTGTGTGGCTCAGGCCCCCAAAAGAAAATTCAGTACCCTTGGGGCAATCCAGACCCCAGCACCGCCTCCTCTGTTACCTGCCACCTGCCCTTCTCAGGGAGGAGAGCCCACAGGGAATGTTTGCCACCATCACCACCCAACATGGCATTCTTTTTCTTTCTTTGTTTTCTTTTCTTTTCTTTTTTTGGTACCAGGGATTGAACCCAGGGGCACTTAACCACTGAGCCACATCCCCAGCCCTTTTTAAAATATTTTTTTTTTAATTTAGAGACAGGATCTTGCTAAGCTGCCAAGGCTAGCTTCGTACTCGCCATCCTCCTGTCTCAGCCTCCCAAGCCTCTGGGATCAGAGGCGAGCGCCATTGTGCCCGACTACAGCATTCTTTTTCTAATTTCCACCTCTGGGTGGGGGCAGCTCCCAATTGGATGCACAGAGTCCTTTTGGGTGGTGAAGCCTCTGAGAGGTAGAGCTGAGTGGGAGGCCCTTAGGCCACTGGGGGAGTGCCCTTGAAGGGGTTTGGGGGACCCCACCCCTTTCCTTGTCCTCTCGTCAGCTTCCTGGCCATGGGGTGAGCAGTTCTGCTCCACCAGGTGCCCCTGTGGTGCCAAGTAACAGGGACAACTGATCACAGATTGGAACCCCCAAAACCGTGAGCCAAAATAAGCCTTTTCTTTTTACAGCGTTGATTCTCCCTCCTGTGCTTCTGTGCCTTCCACTTCACTGTCCCTGAGTCTTTTCCCAATAGATAGCCATTGTCATAGCATTAGACCTGCCATGAGGCACCTTTTTAGGTAACAAGTCAGGCCATGCAGGCTGGAACCAGTAGGGGTGGCCTCCTGCCCCCAGGCCTGGGCTTGTGCTCCTCAGGGTTCTCTTGATTCCTGATGGGGAAGCCTCCAGCACTGATCAGGGTCCAAGGCCCAGCTGGCGTCATCAGCCACACCCAGCTCAATGGCCAGGTGACTCAATGAAAGGTGACTCTGGAGGGTTTAGAACCCTGATAGTGGCAGCTGCTGGGAAATAGTGGAATGAGGTGCATCTTCCAAAGGCCTTTCTGAGAGCTTCACCTGGCACCTGTCCTACAGGCTGTTGCCCTGTGCTGACATGGTGGCCTGGGGCCTAGGCAGACAGGTGGGAGCTTGGACCCAGCACTTGGGGTCTCTGTTGTTCTCTGTATGAGGCTCCAGCCCCTTAGACCACGTCCTATCCAAGATGACATGGAAGGAAATGGGGACCAGACCACCTTCACCCTCCGCCACCCTGGGATCAGATCCTGGAAGCAGAGCATGCTGGGGAGGCACAGGGAGGCCACACATGCAGGCAAAAGTTGACAGTGTCAGGGAGAGGCCATGGGCAACCTGGTCCCAGTGGACAGGAAGAACGCCACGCTGGTGAGATGAACAGGGACACGGCACCCAACCTGCTGGAGGGGACCCAGGAGGATCCTAATGGGAGAGTCACACCTGTGATTGTCCAGGAGTGCAGCTCCTCCTCCACCCCCATCGGTCTTTCCAGTCCTCAGCAGCCGCAGGACACACTCTACTTGCCACACCCCTCCCAACAGTGGGACACCACATCTTCCTGAGACAGAGCCTGATCTGGATCAACCAGCCCCTGCTACCTCCTGAAGCAGCCTCTTCCCCACGCCCATGTCTCCACGTGGAGATGGCTTCTCACCTGTTTCGTCCTCTCTGACCTGGAGCAGACCCTGGCCCTTTCCTCATCAACTCGCCCAACTGGCTTCACAGGTACTGAGGGCCAGTCTCCCCCTTATGATCCTATCTCTGTCTCCCTCCAGAAGCAACCCCATTTCCCTTCCTGGAAAGTCCTGTCTTCTCTTTCTCAGCTGGACCATGTGGCTCCTGGGATCCCTCTCCCACCTCAAGCCAGTCTCTCTCCAGACCCCACACCCAGGACTCCTTGGTCCTGGATTGCAGACAGGGTCTTATGGGAAATGAACTCCTTCTGCCCTCCAGCCCCTCCAGTCACATAAAAGACTCCATTCTTAGCCGGGTGCGGTGGCTCACACTTGTAATCCCAGCACTTTGGGAGGCTGAGACAAGAGAATCGCGAGTTCAAAGCCAGCCTCAGCAATGGCGAGGGACTAAGCAACTCAGTGAGACCCTGTCTCTACACAAAACACAAAATAGGGCTGGGGATGTGGCTCAGGGGTCGAGTGCCCCTGAGTTCAATCCCTGGCACCAAAAAAAAAAAAAAGACCCCGTTTTTCACCTATTCCTGGGGAGAGGCACCCCCAGCTCACAGGAAGAGAAGGAAGGACAGGGGGCCTGGAAGAAGGTCCACGGGACCTAATCCCCACACCCCCCAGTGCCTTTGGTGGCCAGTTCTCCCTTGAACTTGGTGCCTCTGCCCCTCAGGAGAAGAACCCAAAGAATAGCACACAGGGGAAAAAACACTAAAGTTTACACCAAGCCGAGGTATCGAGATACAGCTGGAGTCTCCCTTATCCACGATGCTTGGGATGCGAAGTATCTTGGATTTCAGATTGTTTTGCTTAAATTTTGGAGTATTTGCATGTACATGGGAGATATTCTGAGACCCAAGTCTAAACTCAAAATCATGTTTCATAGACATCTTCTACACATTGCTTGCAGGTAATTTTATAAACTATTTTTAGTGTACCTGTATTTTGACTGTGACCCCACACATGACATAGGGGTGGAATCTTCCATTTGTATTGTTATGTCCTCAATCAAAAAGTTTCAATCTGGGAGCAGTTTGGATCTCAAATTTTTAGGTCAGGGATGTTCAACCTGTATAGCAAATGCATCCCCGCATCTCAAAGAGGCCAGTCCAGACCGCTCGCAGTGAACTCACAGCAAATGATTGAGCAGTGACCCTCGAGACCCTGACTCATGTAAAGGATCTGTTTGGAGATAAAGGACAGTGGGTTCTTGGGAAGAAGAAAGAGCTGCGAGGCCTGCCATCTGGGGCCACGCTTACCTTGACAAGATCAGCAACAGAGGCCCCAAGACTCCAAGAGCTCGGTGCAGCTAGATGGGCATGATGGCACATGCCTTAATCCCAGAGGCTGAAGTAGGAGGATCATCAGTTGAAAGCCAGCCTCAGCAACTTAGTGAGGCCCTAAGTAAGTCAGTGAGACCCTGTCTGTAAATAAAATACAAAAGAGGGCCAAGGATGTGGCTCAGTGGTTAAGTACCCTTGGGTTTAATCCCTAGTACCCAAAAAGAAAAACCAAAAACCTTGGTACATCCCCAGAGTATGGGCTGACTGGCTGCTCCCCTGGCAGGAAAGAGAGAAGGATGAGCAGCTATATCCAAGCCGACCTGAATTCCACTGGCCTCCAGGCCAAGGGTGCTCCAAGCCCAACGTTGTTTTTCTCCATCCCTCTCAGTTCAGAAGAATCAAAGGATTCCCATGCAGAAAACCTTGTAGGTGGAAGACCAGGGAGAGAGGATGTGGCAGAGAAAGCCCCAGAGCCACCACAGGGACCTTAAAGGGAGGCCTCTGAAGAATGTCCCATGAAAGTCCCCATGAAGGGGCTAGGGGCACAGCTCAGTGACAGAGGGCTTGTCTGGCATGCCTGAGGCCCTAGGTTCAACCCCAAGTGCCACACCCAAAAGAGGAGGAAAAAGAAAAGAAAAAAACCCCACAGCTGAGCGTGGTGGTACACGCCTGTAATCTCAGCACTTTGGGAAGCTGAGACAGGAGGATCGCGAGTTCAAAGCCAGCCTCAGCAAAAGTGAGGCACTAGGCAACTCAGTGAGACCCTGTCTCTACATAAAACACAAAATAGGGCTGGGGATGTGGCTCAGTGGTTGAGTGCCCCTGAGTGCCCCTGAGTTCAATCCCCAGTGCCAAAATACAAAAACAACCCACAAAGAAAATAAATCAGACTTTGAGATCTGGAGGCCCAGAGGAGACAGGAGATCTCACTGGTGTCTGTAAAGAACGTTCTGGCTGCCTTTCTCCATCTCTTCCGACAGGCCAACGTTGTATGGGGTGGGGGGGTCGGTAACAGCAGTTTGCAAAGGAAGAGAGGAAAGAGATCAAGAGGTCAACTCTGCCCCTTTCCACTCTACCCTCCCTAGCTGTCCCTCCTTGCAACCAGCCCTTGATAGAAGGGGACAGTTCCCTGGGTGAAGATCAGAGTGTTGGTTACCACCTCCACTGATCATTTCTTTGCACCAACTTAATGTAGAACTTGGCACCTGAGGCTGAGCAGATGTGTCATGGAACTGCCAGATCCTCATCCGGGGACAAGGGGAAATTCTTCCACTGACTGTATGTCACAGGACAATGGAAGGCAAATGAAGTTACATTTCCGATTACATTCTGACAAATTATTCTTGTTTTAGACCTGGCTACCCACACAAAGCCAGTCAGCATATAAGAATGATAAAAGTTAGAGGATAGCCAGGTGCGGTGGCCCACACCTATAATCCCAGCCGCTTGGGAGGTTGAGGCAGGAGGATTGCAAGTTCAAGGCCAGCCTCAGCAACTTAGCAAGACCTTAAGCAACTGAGTGAGACTCTGTTTCAAAATAAAATAGGGCTGGGAATGTGGCTCAGTGTTTAAGTACCCCTACATTAAATCCCTGGTCCAAAAAAAATAAAAAATAGCAGATGCTAAGGCCACACAAAGACTCTTAAACCCCGAGGGTTGTTTTTTGTTTGTTTCTTTTATGTTTTGGTAGTACTGGAGATTGAACTCAGGGGCACTTTACCACTGAGCTACATCCCCAGTCGCTTTTTTATTTTGAGACAGGATTTTATTAAATTGCCCAGGCTGACCTTGAACTTTTGTCCTCCTGCCTCAGTCTCCTAAGTTGCTGGGATACAGGCATGTGCGACCACGCCCGGCTAGACCTTAAAGTCTTAATGATGATGGTTATGAGAGAAAACGTATTGTCTCTCTCTCTCTTTTTTTTGGTACCAGGGATTGAACTCAGGGGCACTCGACCACTGAGCCACATCCTCAGCCCTATTTTGTGTTTTATGTAGAGACAGGGTCTCACTGAGTTGCTCAGTGCCTCGCCCTTGCTGAGGCTGGCTTTGAACTCGCGATTCTCCTGTCTCAGCCTCCCTAAGTACTGGGAATACAGGCGTGTGCCACCGCGCCCAGCTTCTTTGGCTCATTTTGTATGCCCGTGTCTCTTCCAAGTTTTTTTTTTTTTTTCTTTTTGTTTTTTTGGTACCGGGGATTGAACTCAGGGGCACTCGACCACTGAGCCACATCCCCAACCCTATTTTGTGATTTATGTAGAGACAGGGTCTCACTGAGTTGCTGAGGCTGGCTTTGAACTCACAATTCTCCTGTTTCAGCCTCCCAAAGTGCTGGGATTACAAGCGTGAGCCACCGCGCCGGCTCCCAGTCTTTAAATCTTAGTTCATTTAATCTTCACAGTCCATAATGTTGAGCCTAATGCTCTGCGGGAGAAAATAAAAGCCAGGAAAATAAATCCTGGCTTCACCTGATCCACAGCCCCCAAGGAAATCTAAAAGCTGAGCAGGAGGTGTAGAAGTAAGCCACATACCTAATTGTCTTTTCAGCCCCAAGAAATCATTCCATCCCTCTGGCTTTCCAGGTGCCCTTGGCCATGCTCAGCTTTGCTCATGGTGTCCCATCACCCACCCTAACTTCTCCCTCTCCCTAAATCCTGCTCACCCTTCAAAGCTACCTCTCCATGTAGCCTCCAGCTCTAAGTCCGACAACTCTTAGCTAAGCAAATGTCCTTATTTACAGAGGAGTTCAGCAAAGTTGAGATGTGTATCCAAGGTCACACAGGAGAGTTAAACCTCCCTGGGAGGAGAATTCAGTGTCTGGAGATCCAGTGCAGGAGGGCAGTTCTGCCGCACACAGGGATGGGTCAACAAAGCCAGACTTGCATTTATTGGGGGACAGAGCATGGCGGGAGGTGGAGGTGTCTGCACCCTGGTCTTGGGGCTCAGCAGGGAAGCCCAGGCCAGGTCTAGAGGAAGGTGAGGCGGGTAGATGCAGGGATGCCGCAACTCTCTTTGTGGTCCTCAAACAGTCGCTCCAGCGCCGTCATGTAAAGCGTGTGGTAGTGGTCGACCTGCTCCTCCGTGGGGCTGGGGCACTGGGGCACAGGGATGGGGCTGCCCACTACAGGGAGGGGGGACCCTGGTGAGCAAGAGGCCTCCGCTGCCCACGTGGCCACTGGCAGCTCTCTTCCCGGACATGGCACTCACCCACAGTGGTGATGGGCACAGCAAATGGCAGCAGACCCCAGGAGGTGGCCGAGAAGAGGCTGCGGCCCCAGAAAATGCAAGGAGAAAAGCCCACGAGTCTCTTGAAGGTGACCTGGCACAGGTGCTGCCAGGAGTCTGTGGCAAAGGTCTTCAACCTGAAGATGTCATTCTCCCCGAAGGAATACACGGGGACCAGGGAGGCCCTGGGAGGGGTGGCAAGAGAGAAAGATGTCTCCCAAAGGCCCATGTGTGACAGGCTCCATCCCCAGAGCCCTGCTATTGAGAGGCGGGAGAGCCTTTAGGAGGTGGGGCCTCATGGGAGGTCTTAGGTCATGGGGGAATGGCCCTGAAGGAGACAGAAGGACCCTAAACTCTTCCTCTTCCTTTTTATTTTTGGTGTCTGGCCATAAATAAGGCAAGTGGTTTTGTTCCTCCACACATTTCTGCCATGATGTGCTACCTTGCCACTGGCCCCCAGCAACTGAGTCAACCAATGGTGGACTGAATACTCCAAAACTGTGAGCCAAAATAACCTTTTCTCTTCATAAGGTGATTATCTCAGTGATCATTTGTCATGGCAACAGAAACCTGACACAAGGGTGGGGGATCGAGCTCCTGGACAGCTGCCAGACAAGCACCTTGAGAGTCTGCAAGGCCTCCCCAGGCCTCACGATGCCACTTTCCAGGGTCTTTTGAAGCGCGTGAGTTAGAAGAAGGGGCTCACATTTCTTGACACGTGGTCGTGTGGTGGGCCTTCTCATATTTGTTCTCTCATTTGGTCTTTATGTCTACAACCCACAGCAAGGGAATGTCCTTGTTCACAGAGGAAGTAAAAGCCCGAGGTCTGACCTCAGAGAGAGGGTCAGGGCTTCTGAGCCGCAGGGTCCTGTCACTTGCACTCTGACCCAGCCTGACTCTCAGCAGGGGGAGCCTGGGGCAATCAGAACAGCACTGGGCAGAGAGAAAGGTACTCAAGGGCTGACAAGAGCCTCCAGATGTGGGACACGACTCCCAGCTACAGGGACCCTGACATCAGGGGCCGAGAAAGCACAAGGTTCCTCAGACAGTCAATGGCTCCTGCCCATCCACTCACCCGTGCCTCAGGGCTAGGCGCACAAAGCCTTTGCGCCTCCTGAGTGTGACACAGTGCTCCCCCGGGACCGCGTACAGGGCTTCCTGGGCACCCCCAATCAGGATGACCACCGCCTGCCCAAGCTGGGGCCGTGACAGGATGAAGTCCAGGCTCTGGCGGCTCACGGGACACACTCCTGTGGACGCGAGCAGGGGGGAGCAGTCACCACCTCCCCTGCGACTCCTCAGCCCCTCAGCCCCACACTTTCCTATGGGAAGAGTGGGCCCCACACTCTGTTCCTTCAAAACCCCACCTCCAGCCAGGTGCAGTGGCGCAAGCCTGTCATCCCAGTACTTTGGGAGGCTGAGACAGGAGAATCATGAGTTCAAAGCCAGCCTCAGCAACAGCGAGGCACGAGGCACTAAGCA
>PVHX01004492.1:54830-125212 GCA_004024805.1 Geosciurus inauris | reverse complement strand
AAAAAAAAAAAAAAAAAAAAAAAAAAAAAAAAAAAAAAAAAAAAAAAAAAAAAAAAAAAAAAAAAAAAAAAAAAAAAAAAAAAAAAAAAAAAAAAAAAAAAAAAAAAAAAAAAAAAAAAAAAAAAAAAAAAAAAAAAAAAAAGGCCAATCAAAGGAGAAGCCAAGTCAAGGTAAAAACCCAAAATAAACCAATAAACCAAAATGACTGGGATTACAAATCATATTTCAATAATAACCCTGAATGTGAATGGCCTAAGCTCATCAATTAAAAGACATAGACTGACAGCCTGGATAAAAAGAAAAGACCCAATAATATGCTGTCTTCAAGAGACTCATCTCATAGGAAAAGATATCCATAGACTGAAAGTGAAAGGGTGGGAAAAAATGGATCACTCACATGGATCACGTAAACAAGCAGGAGTTTCCATCCTCATATCGGATAAAGTAGACTTCAAACCAAAGTTAGTGAAAAGAGATAAAGAAGGACATTTCATACTTCTTAAGGGAATCATACATCAACAAGACATAACAATCATAAATACCTATGCCCCAAACAATGAGGCATCTATATATATCAAATAAACCCTTCTCAACTACAAGAATCAAATAGACCACAACACAATAATACTTGGTGACTTTAACACAGCTCTCATCACTGGATAGATCTTCCAAACAAAAACTAAACAAAGAAATCACAGAACTCAATAAAACAATCAATAATTTAGACTTAACAGACATATATAGAGTATTCCATCCATCAATGAGCAAATATACTTTTTTCTCACCAAAATAATTTTATATATATATATATATATACACACACATACATACATACATATTTCAAATATTATATATAAATATAAATATATATTATATTCTATATTTATTATATATTATATAATATACATAATATTATATATTATAAATACTTGAATATATATAACATACATATATACATACATTATTAAAGAAATTAATGGAAAATATGTAGATATTCCATATTCCACACAAACATCTATATCTAGCTGGGCTTTACCTAAATAAACTCAGACAGAGAAAGTGTATCTATATGAACTAATAATCATTCATTTACTTTCTTGTTGAAATAGAACTGAGGGGTATGTAAATTGGAAGTATCCAAAGTAAAGGGCCTCAGATCAGACTCACTCCAAGAAGGCTTAACATACTCAAAGCTGCCTCTGACCAATATGGAAAATGTGGACAACTTAATGGAAGACCACCACTTCCCAACCTGACCCTGTGTGACCCTGTGGACCCAGAGTTTGTCAAGCTTATAGGAGTCTGATTTTCAGATCTCACTTGTGGCTTCACCAGGTGTGTTTTCTACATTAGTCAGAGAAAGACGCAGTCATTCATATGCCCAAGGAGAGCAGAGTGACAATAGGGAGGAGGTATCACTTGGTAACAGAGACTGTCCCACAGGTGAATCTCATCCTTGTGGTTATTCAAGTGGAAGTGAAAGCTTTTCCTACACATGGCAAAAACCATGCAAAACATAATCACCCTCTGTCTTGTCAGCCAAATCTCCTCCTAGACTGGGAATCTAAATGTGGAATGAGTATTATCTTGGCTTCTTGCATCTATAGCCAACCAGCTTCTACATTCCTCTTTATTAATGCTTTAGGATATTTGTCTCTGATAAGAAAAGCTCTAACACACCAAATACCCTCACTTTATAGGGATTACTATTATTTATAATCAATGTAACAGATAAATAGTTACATTCTTTAGATGCATGTGATAAATTTAATCTTTTCAAATGAAAATGCCAATGCATTACATTTCACAAGCAAAGTACACTAACTAAGAAGTCATAATCAGGAAAGAAATTAGAACCCACCCTAATAATTTCTTCTGAATCATCTGTTTGCTCCATCTCTCCCCACCCCGCACACACTCTTCCCATTGTCTGTAGTTGCCAGCAAGTAAACATGAATACTGAAGCAAGAACAAAAGGAAAACAGAAACACATATTTATGTAAAGTTGTATTGATTCAACTAGGAATAAACCCCACAGCTTTCAAGACCTGAGTCACAAATCATTATGATCAGAAATGCTGATGTGTTGGGAATGCATGAGTATTTTCCCTCGTTATCATGGCCCAGGCCTGTGGTGGAGCTATGGTTAAGATGAAAAACATTAAATATAGTTTTCAGCCTCCATTTATTAGGCTATTTGGGGAAAGGGAGGACACAATGACAATGAGTCCAGGCTCATGCATTCAACTCCACATTGAGTCAGCAACAAATCCACATTTGGGAAAATCAGAGGGAGGTCACATCACCTTTCCAAACATGAGAAAACTCTGTTCTTCCCAAGATGACCCGAAATGTTCTAATTATTGGTTATTCCCTCTGGTCTGTGATGCAGCCAGCAAGCACGTAGAGTTCAGTGAACCCGCAAGCGCACAGCTGTTATCTTTGACTTGTGGCCAAAACAAAAATTGGAACAGAATTTACCCAGACAAGTGTAAAGGCTTCTGTTTAAAGCAGCTATTTTCTAAGCCAGATAAACAGCTTTGAAATGGAGAAGAAATGAATCCCTTTCTAGAATGTCTGAATCAAAGTGAGGTCAACGTGTTGAAGACAAGATGTTACCATAGATTACCCACACGGCTGCACAAGACTCCCAAAGAGCGAGGCAGCCTCCACACCTCCAAGTTGCCTGTGCTTCTTTTGCCAACTTGTTTTTGTGTTTTGGAAACAACTTTCTGCATTAAGGGAAGATGGCTCTGTTTATTTAGCTGGTTCATGGTATAAAACTTTAAGGGTCAGCAAACTGCTATGCTGGAAGCTTCCATGAGCCACCAACAGCACAAGCCGGTAGCAACTTCGGCCGGTAGTATCGGAGGCTCTTATCTGATGGTTTAAAGGGGAAAAAAAAAAAACAAAGGAGCTCAAATCTGTGATTCTGGCCTTTGGATTTCCACTAAGAAACATTAACAAATCCCTCATTTTTTTATAGGTGGCAAAGGAACTGGTAAGAAATAGCTGGTAGGAGAAGCAGGGGAAAATCACCCTCCCTGTTCCTTCCACAAACACTGTGTGTGCCTGTGCTAATCTGCCAATCCATCTTACAATCACCAAACAGTACAGAGCAAGGAAGCAATTCACACTGCAATAGTACTCCTCCGAGCTTTTCATAGCTTGATGCCTATTGCAGCTGCTTATATTGTACCAGCAGGTGGGTATAAAATAGCAGATTCCAGAGCCTACAGAAGCTGTGTCCCAGGGTAGAAGAGGAGATGATTTTTTTTTCCAGTAGAGTGAATATGCATATCAATGTACCTGGATGGAGAGCAGGTCCTGGTGAGCTGTCAGCAGCAGCAAATCTGTCTGTACTTCCGTCTCAAGTGGTCTATTTTGGCGATAACAAGGCTTATGCAGCAAGTGTTTGAGAAGCCTGTGTCTCTTGATTCCAGTGGGGTTAGAGACCGCATCTGCAGTGCGGACAGCACTGAGCCTACTATCAACTTTTGTTCATTCCCATATTCTCCCTGTGCTCGTCATTGGCAGCAACAGTAAAAAAATATCACCAGTTTTGAAGTCCTGGGTTGATAGAATACTAGGCACCAGACACAGAAAGAACAAGAACAATTGTAACTAGATGGCATTGTGGCCTGTGTTAAAATACTCTATCTTTCAAGCAGTCAGCTGCATAATTGGTGTCGACTTCATACCCAATGGGCAGGGATAGTTATCAGAAGCCCATTGAACAAATGGATGGGATGTTTCAAACCTAAGAGCATCAAGCTTCTCCCAAAATAACAAGAAGTGACAGCTGAAGTCATGCTTAACAGAATTGGTTTAAAAATGTGAAATGGGCTTTAAAAGCAGCACGACCTTCCTATTGGGTGTGAATGAGGCTTAGTACACAGGAGGGGGAATCCCCATCAAAGTTGGGACTCCTGCTTTGTTCCATGCATATGCCAATTGGCTCTCTCTAGGTAATGCTTGACATGTGGGCAGCTGATGAGCAAGTGGCCAAGGCTGTGTAACACGACCTCTTAAGAAAGTTTCAGTGAACTTCGTAAGTGGCACCATTAGGACAAATCCTGTAACCATTCCAGAACTGTGGCTTATCTGACAATTTGTTTACATGAAATGAGCAAGGGAAATTGTGCCTGCCACCTTCCTTCCAGCCCCTAGACCATATGTTTACTGCTGGTGGTTGTCTGGGATAGATTACCCTTCTACCATCTGATTTGTGTCGTTTGGATAATACTCTAACACTGGGAGACAGAAAAATTTTTGTAAAAGGTCAGCTAATAGATAGGCTAAAAGTCTGTAGACCATATAGCTTATGTCATAACCACTTAACTCTGTCATTTTAGCATGAAGGAGCCTTAGTCTGTACCCAAATAAGCATGGCTATGCTCCAGTAAATTTTTTTTTACAAAAATAGGTTGGGGGGTCACATTTAGCCCAGAGCCATAGTTTGTGGACATTATACCTTGAGCAGAGACAGCACGAAGCACTCCTTTGAATTTTTATTTCCTTCCCTACGTTTTTATACCCTGTGGTAGATTCTTAATGATTCTCTCACTTGACCACACATTATATGTACCTGTTTTAGGCAGCTTTTCATCACTATGACCAAAATACCTCACGAGAACAACTTCGTGGAGGGAATGTTTGTTTTAACTCATGGTTCCAGAGGTTCAGTCCATTGTCAGCCAGTTCCATTGCTCTGGGTCCAAGGTAAGATAGCACATCATGGTGGAAGGGCATGGTAGGGGAATGCTGCTCCATTTTTGGAAACCAGGAAAGGAAGATGGACCCTTCCAGGGCATGCTCCCAGTGACCCACCTCCTCTGTCTATATGCCACCTGCCTAGAGCTACCACCCAGTTAGTCCTTTCAAACTAGGATGAACTGATTAAGTTATAACTCTTATCTAATGATTTCACCTCTGAATATTCCTGCATTAACACAGGAGGATCATACCTCATATCTAAACCATAACAGAACCCTTGAGTAATCTCCTCCAATACTGAATGGTATAGCTGAATTTGTACATTGAAGCCCTAACCCCTAGTATCTCATAATGAAACCATATTTGGAGATAAGATTTTGAAAGAGGTGGTTATGTTAAAATGAGACCATTAGGGTAGGCCCTCATCCAATCTGACTTCATGTCCTTTTAAAAAGAGGAAGAGACACCAGGGATGCACAGAGAAAAGGCCATGTGAAGGGGCTACAAGAGGGTGGTCCTCCACAAGCCAAGGAGAAGAGCCTCCAAAATCTGCCAACACCTTGATTTCAGACTTCCAGGCTCCAGAACTGTATGAAAATAAATTTTTATTGTTTAATCCACTTAATCTGTAGCTATTTTGCTGTGCAAACCTTGGCATACTTATACACTGACCCTGGAACAAATGTGACTTTTTGGCTAATACGAAGTAACAATCATGATATAAGCTTGAAAAACCATTTCTTGCTGCTCTTGAGACCCCCACCAGCAACCTTGTGAACAGGTCTGAGCTACTCAGCTGGACGGTAAGAAATTCATGGCCAGTCATCTTATCACCCCAGCTGATAAATCAAACCCCAGAAGCAGCCACCTGACTAACTGGCAGCTGTCCACAAATACATGAGAGAGCCCAGCTGAGATCAGCAGAAGAACCACACAGCTGAGAGCTGACCCACACAGAATATTGTTATTGTTAATCACTAAGTCTGGAGGAGTTTATTACATACAATAGATAACTGCTACACCATCCTGCTACTTTCCAGGTCTGCTCCAAGGTTCAGAGCATCCTGCTCTTCTCTGCTTACCTGGGCTACTTCAAAGTTGCACTCCGTTTTCAACTTTTACCTACTCCCACCAACCGTCCAGTAGTTCAGTCTAGTACCTCATCCACTCAGGACAGCACTCTCCACTGGGTTGGGTAGATTCATTTTGTATTGCTGTGATAAGTGACTGCAAACTTGGCAACTTAAAACAGCTCACATTTATTATCTCAGAGTACTATAATAAGAAGTTTGAATGGGAAACATAAGAGAAATAGAGAAACACTGGACGCGACATGGGGGAGGCGGGGGGCAGGAAAGGGGAATGGGTATAGTAAAGATGGTTGATAAAAAATATATATAAATATATATATATATATATATATACTGTTCATTGAAAGTGCATATAAAGATGTTTAATATGAAAAAAAAAAAAGAAGTTTGATCCGGATCTTACCAGGTTAAAATCAAGGCATCATCAGGGCTATGTTTCTCCTTGGAGGCTGGATGGGAAAATCTGTTTCCTTGTTTATTTAGATTGTTGGCAGCACTCACTTTTTTGCTGCTATAGGATGGAAATCTCTGTTTTGTTGTTGGCTGACAGCCAAGGGCTGTTCCAGCACCTAGAGGGAGCCATGTCTCAGTTTTGCCTTGAAAGGCTGCAGGGTAGATCAAATCCCTCTCCTGCTTCAGCTGTCTCCACCCATTGCTTCCTCTGATTCCAGTCAAGAAAATATTTTTGCTTTTAAGAGTTCTTGTTATTCAACTGTGCCCATCCCAATAATCCAGGATAAACTCTCCACCTCAATGTCCATAAGCTTTATCATGACTTGAAGTCCCCTTTGCCACATAGCATAGCAAATCCATGGGATACAGAGATCAGGATGTAGATATCTTGGGGAAAGAGGGATCCATTATTCTGCCTACCACAGGTGGCAACTTGTGACAGTGAAATTAAAGACTATAGTTCTCATTAGCTCTCAGTGACAAGGGGAATTTTCTGGAGACTGCAAACTTGGTGAAACCAAATACCCTCCACAACCAGCACCACAGTGATTCACCTGTCTGCTCATCTTGCCTATTGAAGAGAGAACTTTGTCCTCATCTCTGTACCTCTCCACTTCTACAGCTGTACTCCATACATTGTTGTAAATTAGGACACTGATTGCCTAAATATGAATTTTCAAGAGTGGTGTCTGGAATTCCTTATGTCTTAGACTAACAAACTCTAGCAGGCAGTCATTTTTCTATCAAACCTTAGGTAGTTGCTACACTAACATATAAGATTGTGTACCAGGAAAGTACCAGTATTATAAGAAAATGTCATAAGTTTCCATCCCTATATACTTAGGATTTTGCAAACAGGCTTATTGCAGTCCATTAAAGCTACCAGGGCCCGTTCTATATCAGTTAGGATGCCTTCAGCCGCAAATAAGAGAGACTCTGATTTAAACTGACATATACAATATGAAAAATAACTATTTCACATTACCAGAAGCACAGGCACAGATCCGACTTCAGGGTTAGTTAATTCTGTGGCTCAGAAAAATAATCAAGGTCCCAGTTTCATTCTCTCTCTCCACCCTGACATTCTTAGTGTCATCAAGCTGGTTGCAAGGTGTCTGCAGCTCTTCCCAGTTTCACGTCCAATTAAAGCAACATCCAGAGGAAGAAGAGCAATTGTCTCTTCCTGTGCTTCTCTTTGTTGTGAGAAACGTTTTCCTACGAGTTTCACAGTACACTTCTCCTGTTTTCATTGGCAGAACTGACCTAATTTTAAAGCAAGGTAAGGGAATGAGAACATGTCACTTTGTCAAGTCCTTCCTTGGTCGCTCTTTTGAAAAAGCAACTAGTCCCCGACACTGTCTCCCAGCACTCCACCTGCCCCGTCCAAAGCCATATTTTTCTCCTTAGATTTTATCACTCTATGGTTTGCTTTGTTATTTGTACATTTTCTTCCCCCACACACCAGGATGTCGGTTTTATTGTTTTAGTGATTTAAGGTGATTTGTAGCACCTCAAACAGTTCCTGGCATATAACAGGGTTTTCTCAATATTTGTTAAATCAATGAACAAGATGCAGTCCTAGAACCAATCAGGCCCTTAGAACTAGAGGTAAGATCTGCTTTCCCTAAGCCATTGGACTGTGACAGGGAAAATGGGTTACCAAACACATTTGAGATTATGTGACGTGTAGAAAGGGAAGTAAATGTTAGATAAGCAATCTAGACCTAATCTCCAGTCTCACTCACCACTCCCCATCACCATCACTAATATTGGCCCAAAGCAACTTCAAAAGACAGAGACTTGGTTGTGTCAAATCTTAGAGTGGTTTACTAGTCTCAGGTAATCTTTCATTCAAAGCAGACTTGGTCCAAGCTAGACTTGTGGAAACTTCTCACAGAGCCATTTGCCCCTATCATCATTTAGGGTAGAAAGAATGATTGCTAATGCTATCAAGTCCAGTAGCTTCATTAATCTTTGCTATTATAATAGTTGTAGATAACTCACCCTTATATTTCTGAGGAAACAATTTTCCTAAAGTTTATAAACTAAGAAGAAGGGGTTTGTCCTGGCAATAAGGACAATCTAAAGCAATTCACTGAAGCAATAAAAGAAACAAAGCCATTTTATTGATGCACAGCTATTCTAAGGACCCCACCTGGAGGAACCTGAGCAGAAATTAGAGAAAGGCAGAAGGTGACCATATTCCTCATAATCACTGCCATACTTGCATAGCATAATTCATAATATTCCCTATTGTGTTCTCTTGTCAGAGTTTTTGAGAAACCCAAAGAAAGGAACCATCAGGTCTCTCACTACCTCCCCTGGAAGCCCCAGGCAAGAGTCAATTTTTTTACTGCACAGATGTGCAGATCAAGCATCTTGTTTATGTCAGTCCTAGAAACCTCTCCCCCATTCTCCTTCCAGAGATCTTTCTTTATCTTTGGAAGAAAACAAGAGGAACATTTGGTCTGTCAGAGCCAAATCTTATGGTGAGTGATGCTTATTGTTCTAACAACTATGACCCAACATGACCTGGGCTCCAGAGCACCCATCCATAGGAGCCCACTCTGCCTAAGTCACGCCTGCTTCCCTCCACACCTACCCCTTGGTCGTTGCCATCATGATCTCTCTCAGGTCTTGCCCTTTACATCACACTTCCTTGCAACACAAGATGCAGGCTGATTTTTTCTTTATCTAGTTTCAGCCCAGGAATCAATCACTTCTTTATGAAGCCAGTTTTTTGTTGTTGTTTTTGTTTTGTTTTCAATTATTTGCTTCTTTTTATGGAAGAAATAAAGTTCAAAAATCAAGATCTGAATATCAGGTAAGTTCATTGCTATTGTAATGTCATTACTTCTAGGTCCTTTAACCAGACAGCTCAGAAATACATGTTTGCATGCTAATCCATCTACATTTTTGTGTATTTATCTGTATATATATATCAAAGTCCATAAGTTCATACCGATCCTCTGATTCTAGTCCAATACTCCAGGTTTTTCTTTAGGAATCCTCACTTTTCTTATCTCTAACACTTTTTTGCAACAAGGAGAAAACTATCTTATTTACTTTACTATTTATCATATATATAAATATAGCTACTTATTTATTTAACTCTGGCATACACATAAAGTCTTTCAGAATTTCTCACCCATGACCCAGTGATAAACACATTTACTAAATAAATTACACTATTTGTACACAGATATTTTTGTTATAAAACTATTTGCCCAAATTACTTAAGTAGTTTTTTTAGGGCTGGCATGTCTGAACAGGTTTTAGCATCTGCTTTCAGGTCCTACTTTTAGATGCTTAGTCTAAATAACTGCCAACTATATATTGTGTCTGGCCTTTGGATGTCTTCTTTATAAGATTAAAACTCTTCATTAAAGAGAATGAGCTTGACTCTTGTGTATGTTGTATTTATGCTTTATTATTTTTCTATACAATACTTTGGATGCCTGAGATGATCATTATAAATTTCTTTTTATTATTCTACATTTGTATTATCCCCTTAAGTGGTATATTGAATTGCTATAGTTCACAACCTCTAGCCATAAAATACAAAGCAATAAAATCTTCTAATTAATGCACACATATGCAAAGTTTGTAATTAAATGCAAAGCTGTAATTGGACCCAGTGCCCCATCTAACACAAAACAGCAATAGCAATGAACTTGGTGGGGAAAGAATAGCTGGAATTCTCATTCATTGAAGTTGAATTGTTATTTACAGTAACTTAAAGGAAAAAAACATTATTATAGAGTGTAGGGAAAAGAAATATTCATAAAACCAATAAGGAAAAAATCTGTCTCGATTTATCATTTCACAGGAGGATAAAGTCTGCTATACTCACAACACACTAAGGTAGGAGGAGAATAACGCAAATTTATGGATGTGGTAGCCATAGAAATAAGCTCATCTATTGACCATAACCTGCCCACATATCGCCCTACACAGTCACACACACACACACACACACAAATCTCCATTATTGGGAGCCGTAAATTTCCATTTCCACTTGACTTTTTTTACAAATTCCCTTATAAATATTATGATTCTTGCTGCAAATGGAGACCACCAGTATTTTTAATGACAGTGTCAAGTGGCAAATAAATTTTTCATAATAACTTATTTCCAAATTTAAAAAAAATAAACAATAATTTAGGAGTTCTGGATTTTATATGAAACTGGGAGGAAAACAACATAATTATGTTATGTTAATTTTAGGACCTAATTAACCAAAGTTGCTTCTCCCCTAGACTTTTGACTAAGCACTAAAGGTCACCATGACTCATGTGATCCCCAAAGCCAGAGCCTAGAAATCATTCATCATTCCTGTTTCTCTCCACCCTGAAGCATATTCTATTCATCAATAAGTCCTATTAGTTCTATCCCAAATGCAGCATGAATTCATCTATATCTTTTCATATCTACAGCCACAGTGCTAATCCAGCCTACTAACACTGAGTAGTGGTCTATTCTCCTCACTCTTCTCCCAGTAGCCACTTTTCCCACCTTGAATCCATCCTCTGTACTGCAATCCACATCAGTGGGGTTTTTTTTATCATTACATCAGTGGTTTTTTACAAATATAAATATGATCACATTACTCCTTTGTTTAAAGACTGTTAACACTTCTCATTTTCATGTGGATGAAAGTCCAGGCTTGGTCTGGTCTCTTCAGGGAACTGATCTTGCCCCACTCTTCATCATGCCCTCTGAACTCAAGCCCCAGATAAAATCATCCTTTAGTTCCTAAAACATTTATATTTTCCTTAAGATCTTTGCCCATCCCTCCTTCTCTGCTATAGCTGATTAATTTCTACCCATCACTCATAACTCAACTCAAATGTAGTCTCCACTAAGAAATCCTAGCCCCTACATAGTAAGGAGAGTACCTCTCATATATTCTCAAAACAAAAAGGACTTTTTCTTCATTACATTGGTTATAATTGAAATGTTACATTTATCTGGAAAATTATTTAATTGCTGCTTTTCTATCCCTATAGGACTATATTTGGATTCTCTGTAGTATCCATAGCCCCTAGGAGAGTCAGTACTCAGCACTTAGAAAATAATCAATAAGTATTTATTAGATGAATACTGGATAGGAAAGGAATAGCCTGAATATATGGAATTTTCCTTTATACTTTCTTTATCAGCCATTAACAGCAGGTAGAATAAAAATCCTGTCAGTGCATGTGAATCTCCTATTGTGATCCCTGAAGTTCTGCTGAGCTCAAGACAGATGGAAACCCTGCAGCAGCCTCACAAAATGGCTCTCAGATATGACCCGCATATGAAGCAAAGAACAAGAGAGTGCTCCAGAGCACAGAGCCTGCAGCCTGTTGGCATCGATAAAATACAAGGCCAGTTCTGGCTTTGACCCTCTCAGGTCCAGTAAAACATGGGTAAAGATGTAGGAAGGGATAGGCTGCTTTCTTGGAATTATTCCAGACAATTTAAATATATGACCAATATTTGAATGTATGACCATTTATCAGCCGTCCTGTACTACCTGATAATGTGCTATCATCTTTTCAACCTCAAAGAGCAGGACACTAAATGCTTCAACGGTGATTTTTCTTTTTTTCTGGCATTTCTAAGTGACACTGTGAGATTAAAAAAGGGTACTGCTTTCTGACTCCCTCTTTTCCAGCTCCATGAAAATATTACATCCTGACCATGTGGAACATGGATGACAGAAAAATAACCAACCTGGAGAGGAGAGATGGCTGTCTCTAAGGAAAGAGCCGAGAGGCCAAACACTGGGCTCAGGATAAGCAGTGAACGCTTGCCTACTCTAGAAAGGAGTCAAAGTGCCTGGACATGGTCCCAGAGTGCTGGCTGAGCATCACAAGGGACTTCCAGGTGGCAGAAATCCTGGGCATCAGGTGGTGCCTGAGACATGGGCTATGAAACATGATTGAAGCAGAATCCAGTGCTAAGAAAGGGGTCAGTGGGAAGTAGGTAAGGATAACAAGGTCCCTAGCCAAGTAAACTCTGAGTGTGTGGGGGGAAGGGTAAAATAGAGAAACAGGACAGAAATATGACCAGGCAGACTCTGCCTTTCCCTATCACACTTATTTATCTTTGATTCTTATTGAGATTCCATAAGACTGCAGGCTCTTAATGGTTTCATTTTCTGATCTTTGTTCCTCTGATGAAATTCTGCCAGGAAAACCTCCAACCCTGGATCAATTCAATCCCCGACATTTCCATTCATATACCTGGTCTGCAGTCATGTACTTCAAGAGAACATTATCTTAACTGTGCAGGATGGCATGATTAGTTAATGACCTCCCCCACGCCCAGCTGAGCTCTCAGTGTGCCGAGGCATCTTTTCAAATCCCATATGAAAAATGTTAACCTCTCAGTGGCTCCTTAAACTCTCCATTCCCATCAAGTCCTGTTCCCACCATGTCCCATTCCCACCATGATTCTCTGACAATTGCACCTTATATTTTATGAAGAAAAGAAAAGCCTTAAGGCAAGAAATGCCACCATCCCCCACCTGAAAAGGTGTCTGAAGGCTTACTTTCTTCCCTTCTACCTCAGGAGAAAAAGTCTGCCCCTTAATACTAAACCCTCCATGCACTCTGGATTGCCTCCTATTTAAGTCCTCAGAGAACCTGTTCTATCAATGACATTCTCCTTTCCTTTCAGCTGTCTTTAGCTTATCCCTAGAAAATCAGTCTCTTTCCATTAAAAAAAAAAAAACAGAAAGTTATCCTTTTGCCTCTCCACTTTCCCAGTTGACTTGAAAGGCTCCTCTATACTCAAAACGTCTACTTTGTCACCTACTATTCACTGGGAACAACAAAACAGCTCTCACTAAGTCAATAGCAAACTACTCATGATGGAAACCAATGAACACTTTTCTGTCTTTATTTTATTCACTGCATTCAACACAGCGTGCCACTCTCAGTTCCTGTGACACCAGTCTCTCCTAATCATGTTTTCTTTGTTCTTTTTCTCTCTCTATTCCTTCACATTCTCTTTTGCTGATGTCTCTCTGCTTCCTTTCTGTTTTCTCAGTATTCACATAATCTCACCCATACCAGCTGGCACCAACCACATAAATACAGAGGACTGGCCAAAAGCCAACCCTGCTCTCCTTAGTTCCACATGACTCCATCCAAAGAGTCTACTAAAACTTTCTATTTAGATATCCCAAAACTATCTCTAACTCAT
The DNA here is from genome assembly GCA_004024805.1 of Geosciurus inauris. Taxonomy (NCBI): domain Eukaryota; kingdom Metazoa; phylum Chordata; class Mammalia; order Rodentia; family Sciuridae; genus Geosciurus; species Geosciurus inauris. Next base: position 111,758 of record PVHX01004492.1, on the reverse strand, counting down.
TCCAAATTGAACAGGCAAAAATTCCTTCTTTTATAGAGCTGATCTCTGATGACTACATGGTTCACTGCTAGTCACCCAAATGAGAAGCCTGAGAGTCAGTCTAGATTCTCGCCTGTCCTTTACCCTTCACACACATGTGGTCACCAAATGCTATTGATTCTGCCCCTTAAATACTTCTCAACAGTTCATGTTTATCTCCACTTTACCTGCAACAGTTAGACTCTCATAATTACTTTTCTGAACTATAGCAATGGACTCCTAATTTATCTCATTGCTTCTACCCTACCCTCCCTGAAGTTTATCTTCTAGAGTTCTCCGTTTTTATTGTGTTACAGATATACTTCAGGGACAACTTCCTAATTGGGGACAACTTCCTAATCTGTCATATAAATGATTCACAATCTAAAAAACACAATTGGTTTTCCTAACAATGAGTGTGTTTGTAATGTATTTGCATAAGGTTTTGTAAGGCGTAGATTAGTTAGAAGAGGTCACAGAGACAGTGTTCAGAAAAATAAGATAATATCCTAGTAAGAACTCTACAAATGTTCAATAACTAAGCAAAAACTGCGGTACTAAGCAGATGTGATGATTTTGTAACAGAGCACAAAGGGATCACTTCTTAATGAATGCAAAACCAATGCAGACTACAAAAGTTGAAAGAATGGAGAAAGATTTATCACTACAGTGAAAAAGGACAACACCAGAGTTACCTGCAAAGTAACATTCTTTCCAACAACGGAAACATGGGGATTTTATTCTGGGAGCTTATACATATTCATTTTAGGGATGGGTGCATTCCTGAGCATGCTCAATTTAGAATGTGCATTTATGAATGTGCTCAGTTCTGGGTCATATTTTAAGAAGAAAAGATGGAAAATGCATTCTGGGCATATGCAACTCAAAGTCATGCAGCACATTGTAAACTGTTAAAATGGCAGACATCAATCCTTAAGGATAACCAACACAAGTGCTTTGGGGCATGCTCAGTTCAATATTATAATAAGCCAAGTTTTCTCTAGCAACCTAAAATAAAAACTTAGAGTCAGCCAGTAAACTTGGAGATCATAGGTGGTTCTAAGTTCCTCAAAAAAATTATTCAAAACAAAAGAAAAAATCAGTGTAAAAGTACGTTAATGCAGGAATCTAAAGGTGCCTTTCTCACTTGTCTAGTGGCTAACAGTTTACAATGCAGTGCTATGCAGGCACCTAGAAAATCAAGTCTGGGCACAGGGGACCTCAGATTCCAGTCTACTGAAGAAGGAGCTGCTGACTCGATACCAAGAAGAACCTTCAGTGGTTCAAAGACATATTTCTAGGTTTTACAACCCACATCTGGGTAAGCAGAGCAATTTAGGATAAAAGCACATTAACCAGTAGACTTCCTTCCCTGTTTCTTATTTTTACCTTTTTTGGGAATGATGTGTGTACATTTTCTTCTTTGATTTTTCCCTTGTTTGAAATCTTCTAGTACAGTTACATATGAGGTAAGAATAGTATTGTACTCCATGGAAACTCAGGTTATAACAGACGGTCTGAGTAATTAATAAAAAGGTGGTCAAATGATGACAGGGTAGATTCTGATCAACAGAGTCCTTTCTCTTACCCACCTATATCACCTAAGTTTTCCAAAACAAAGTTCCAATCCTTATAACATTAAGGAGAGTTCTACATTAAAATACAGTCATCTTGCAGGGTCAGAGGTGGCTGATCCTATCTCTGGCAGACACACTGAAATTTATTCTGCAAAAGGACATCTCTTTGCTCTTTCACATCAACCTCTAAGACCAGCCTGAAATTCCATTAGTGATCGGTCATCTTTATCTATACAAACAAGGTCAACAAGCTGTTTATGTCATTAGTCTCCTCTACTATTTGGGGGGTAGTGAGCTTCTCAAAGTTCCAGATTCACTCCATTCAACTTAAAAAGGGTACATCTGGTGTACCTAGATTTGGAGGAAAACAGTAGAAGATTGAGAGAAGGAAACTTTTGTGTGACTATGAGATTTAATGGCAAAATAAAAGCTTTCACTGGAGCAGGATACAACCACAACTTTCAACCCAAAGACCATATACTACTTCCAATAACAAAGAAAAACAGTTTACTTCAATAATTATGGCCCCAAAAGTATATTATTTTGAAAAGAGAGACTAGCTGTTACATTTTAGACTTTTTATTCTTTTACTCCTTACTCTTCCAGGATTCAGAAAAAAATGACATACAGTTCAGTTCTCCATGTAAACATATAAAGCAAATATAGGATGTTTAGCATACTGCGTGGCACAGAGTAAGAACCAAAAATAATCACCATTGATATTGTAATTATCATTATTATGATCACCATCTCCCATAGTTCAGGGGGGATATGAACGGAGAACCAGGTTGCCATAAGAGTATCTTCTGTTTAAACACACAAGCGCGTACACACACACACACACACACACACACACACACACACGAAGGACTTTTGCATTTACCATAGCATCACATTCACTTAGGATCTCTGTGAAGTAGACAAAACTATACAAATTTAATTACAAAAATTATCCTAATTTTACACATAGGGAAACTATAAAAAAAGCAGATCAACTGCCCTGCAGCAGTCAATGGAAGAGTTGAGCCTGGAGTTCTGCCTTTCAATCTCCCAGCCTCTTATTCTCCCCCTTTAAGATTGAGAGAACAACACAAAAGAGGTTGGGGGACATGGATGCAAAGGAAGTCAGGGTAAGAGATAATATTACAGGAAGCTATTTTTCCTGGTTATCTGTGTCCCACGATGTATGTAAGGTATAGAGTTATCAAGCAATTGATTTTGTTGGTGGCTGTGGCTTAGAACATTTGTCTTTTTGCTTTGTTATCATCCCTGATAAATTAATTGTCAATAGTCATTAGCTTTCATTCATGATTTGTTGTTTATTGCCCTAGCATGAAAAGTCTGCACACAATAATATATAGTACAGAGTCTCAAATGTTTCTTTGAATTTATAATACTTGTTTTAAAGGAGAAGTGAGATTCTGACAGGCATGGGTTGATTTCCCATTATGTTCTCTAGCTTCTTGGCTCAATAAGCTAGACCTTCAGCAGTGCCAAGCATACGTTGACTGCCCTGAATCACCCAAGGTATGCTGGAGGCCTTAGGAGACCATATGTTAGGAATCTGACATATGTTAAGAAAGAACTGGTCATATTTCTGAAGTGGATTTCCATAATGGAGCTTCAGCAGTGCTAGAATTAGCCCTGTAGCTCATCATGTTTAATTCATGCTTAATTACATTTGAATGTACAAACTTTTCCATGAAATCTTCACAATTGCACCTCCATTGCAATAGTCATACTTGCTGAATTTTTCTGTGCTTTAAGTGTCAGTGCCTTGTGAAATTTCACAATTATACTATTCTCTGTCATTTTTAATACAGCCATAAATCAACATAATTCGATGATAGCTGTACAATTATGAAAATATTATCTAGTAGACATCACCCTTGTGAACCTAGTGCTAAGCATTATTGTAATGAAGTCAGTGAAAAGTCATGAAATTCCTAGCCAGCCTGAACTTAACAGAACATGAAGTCATTTAACTTAATTGAAAGTGTTAGCACTGAGTTTTTCTACTTCAGGGATAGAAGTTCCATACAAATTAGAGCTGCTTAGGGAAAGATTGCCTCCATAGTTGCCTTTTACACAGAGCAGGCAAAACCACCAGATTTACAGTGGCATTTCAGATTCACTAAACCTTCTTCTCTAAGGACCATTTGATTATCTCCTACTGCCATGTTTAAATCAAGTCCTACAAAGCCTCATATCCAAAGTCATAGAATTGAAGCTGAAAAGAGTTTTATAAATTACTTCATCCCCATGTTCATTTTGCAGGTGAGAAACTCAGACCCAGGCTTTTCTAAGGTCTCAGCTATACAGCAGCTGACTAGAACTGGAAATCAGGTTTCCTGACATCCCAGCCAGGAGACAGTTTGGGGCACTTTATAGTAATAGCACTTCAGAGTCACAACCAAAGCCTGAGATTTTGCTCCCAAGAAAGATCTCCTCCACCAAAAAAGGTCATTCCCACTAGTCTGGTTTCATGTCTGAAGACCTCACTATGAGAGGCTCTTCTCTGGATTTACACCATTGCATTCTTTGGAGAATATTGTTAAAATGGATATAATGTATAATGCAGCACAGGATAGCCACTGAAATGCTCCAAGGAGTCCATCAGCATAGATTTTAAGTCAGAAATCAGGGTCTGCTTGAATGAGACAAGAAACAGATATTTGATGGAGGTAACTGATAGCATGAGATAGAGGAAGGGGACATTGGACATGGTGGGGAACAATGGTGAGTCCCCAGAATCTAAATGTCTGGATAGTTAACAAGCTCCAGAAGGGCAGAAGTGAGAGCTTATAATAGACTGGCAAAGGGGAGAAAAAATACTGTGAAAAGGAGCATTGGAGTAGGTTGTACACTCTCTCTCTCTCTCTCTCTCTCTCTCTCTCTCTCTCTCTCTCTCTCTCACACACACACACACACACACACACACACACACAATCCAAAGGAACAGAATTTCCTTCTCTGGAGAAGAATTATATCTTCACAAAGCATTTTCCTTTCCTATCCCATTTGTACTCAGAAAAGGCAAGAAAATTTCCGTGTCTATATTAAACATTCTTGCCCAGGGGCACATATTGCCAAAGGTGGTCAATCCTTAAGCCAGAAATTCCATGGTTTTAGATCTTCTGAATTCAGGTAGCAGACATAAAATTCCTCCAAAATTCATCATCCTCTCTCTCATCTTTTACTAAAAATCATCCTCAAGGTTTTGATCAGTTTTGAGTCCATAAAATGCAGACTACAAGTATAGTCTGGCAACACCTGTCTCCCTCTCCTTTTTTCCACCTTTGTACCTCATACAATTGTGCAGGGCTGAACAAAGTGATTACAGTAACACTTAGAGGCTCAATGTGTTGCCCTGCTTTACACGGGGGGGGGGGGGAGATATAATAGAGATGGGCAATTTCCATTAAGAGGTGACTCCTATGTTTTGATTTACAAATCACATTCTGGGGTATCTGAGTCAATCCACCTATAAGGCATCGTGTGGTCAATAAGATTAGAAAGATGGGGGCTGGGGTTATGGCGCAGTGGTAGCGTGCTCGCCTAGCATGCGTGAGACACTGGGTTCGATCCTCAGCACCACATAAAAATAAAATAAAGATATTCTGTCCGCCTACAACTAAAAAAATAAATAAATATTTTTTAAAAAAAGATTAGAAAGATGAGTGGAAACACTGGCCCTGTCTTCAAGAGCTTATAGCTCAGTGGAGGACAATGGACATTTATTTAGAGAAATAGGCAACAATAGTATCAAGACCAAAGGAAGGGAAGGGGAAAGAAATAGGTGGGAAAAGAAGATGTAAATGGACAAAGAAGAAAGATTAGTAAATGTACCTTTACTAATGACAACAGACAGTTATGTGAGCCCAGTATTCCCAGCACAGTGCTTTGATTTATATGCATTATTTGATGGTATTTATGACTTCAGATCTCCAGGAAGGAGCTGTTGTAATGAGTGGATTAGTACCTGTCTCCAAAGACTTATCTCTAGAAGACCCCAGGCAAAGACACATCATGATGTATGGATGACAAAGCAAAGTATGCTTGATAACAAGAAATCAATGGCAGAAATTGCCTGACCAGCACCTTCCTCTAGGAACAATAGCTGTCATTTTATCACCTTTGCTCTCAGTGTCCTCTCACACCTGGCACAGCAGCCGGGATAAAGCAGACACCCAATATTCACTCATTGGTTGGTCTTGAATCAGAACTTCTTATATCCGGATTGACTCCACACTGTCGTCCTCAGTGAGTGATCAAATCCTTACCCTTCAGTTTGTCAGCAATTCAAGTTTCCAAAACACTTGACTGTGCATGGCCAAACATGACCCACTGTGAACCTTTGGCTGACAGATCCTCAACCTGTACAGCCTTAAGAGTTCTCCCTCCTTTCCCTCCAAATGTCCTCCAGCTCTTCCAAGTGCAAAGTCACCCTGAAGTGCAAGGAGTACAGGTAGAGCTGTGAGATTAGTGATACAAAGACAAAAGTGATCAGAAAGTGGTTGTGGGCAAGGGGACAACAGCACTTGTCATGCTAAAGACATTTTCACCAGAGCAGGCCAAACCCTTGTCTGCAAGCTTTGAAAATGCTGGCCACAATTTGCCCTCAGTTTGCCAGAACAGAAGAGATTCTATTGTGGAGCTTTCTCTAGGCTCAGGGCAATAATTATTAACCATGGCTTCCACAGGCTAGGATTATGCCAGGTGGAAAAAACCGTGGGTTTTAATCTGCTGATCTGAAATGTCAAATTGGGCCTAAACACTTCCTGGTGCTCTAAGAGCTCCTGGGAGAGCCAAGATCTTGCTGCCTTAGACCTTCTGCTCTCCATGGAGGCTTTTCTTTTACATTTCCACATTAATTAGAATTCTTTGCAAGGGAAAGAATAATTGTTCTGGCTATTATGAACTATCAACAAGCCATTTCCAAGCTTGTACCCAAAGTTCAGTGATTAGGCTGCAGTCGGCTTGCCTTCTGGTCACTCTCGTTTAGCCTTCACACTTGCTGGGTAGACTATAGTCAATCCTGCGGTTCTGAAATTGGAAAAATATTAGACCTCCTTCCACCTTCAATCTCTGTGCCTACAGAGCACCAAGGAGGGAAGAACAAAGATGAGTCTTCCTCCTGGGACCAACGCAGAATGTAACTCACTTTTATAAGAAACAGAGAAAGCCCCTCAGAGGCATATGGGAAACAGGCCTGAAGCAACACACGGTCACATCAGAAAACTAGGGCACAACCAGGCTGGCAATGTGGACTCTCGAGAACAAAGTGGGTTGGTTTGCACAAAGCAATAAAATGAGACCACAGCCAGAAGAGCAAGAGGGCACTGGCCTGTCCAGATGGAGATTCTGGATGGTGCTGGCAGACGCTATATGCCAGCTTGATGGTGGCTTGTCACTGCCATTCATTTGCCATCAGGAGCATGACCAGCATGCATGGGAGGTTACTAAACCTACAAGAAACACAAATTCATTACCTTAGTGTGTCTTTCTGCTCTGTCTAGTTTTTTGACTCCTAAGGATTATTTTCTAAAAGCAAAGAGAATCTGTGTGACTAAGCTCAAGGACTAACAAATATAGCGTAAGAAAGAGTCTGACTTCATTTTTGGCGTTTGGCTGCTGACAGCTTTGAAGCCCCACACGCTATCTGAGAAAGCTGTTTAAGAAAGCCCAGGGGCTCCCTCCTTCGATGCCTGCAAGTTCAAACCATATGATTCAGGCCACATGTGGGAACCCTCACCCTGACCACAGCTCCCTAAACACTATAAAATTTCCTTTCTCTGCTTTCTCAAGATGTTTTCAGACCAGCATGGGAGCCTCCCTTACTGACCTCAGAAATCTCATTATGTGAGTAATAAATCTTGGCACATCATCTCTGTGAAGGTATGATGTCATTGTAACCAAACTTGGGTTGTGGGTCCAGCCCTACCTCCGTGGGTCAAACACAACATTGTTTACAATGCACAAGAGCAAACCTGTTTCAAAAACGTAACCAGGGAAGATTGTCAAGGCATACTTATTAGCCCAGAAAGCAATTTGAAACATGGGTTGTAAGATTCCATTTATAGAAAAATAAGCATTTCTTATAGATAGATGATAGAGATATAGATCAATCTAAAATCTGTTAACCTTGGCCACTCCTGAGTGAGGGAATAGAGAATAGGAAAGAGTTCAAAGTTTACTTCCACATTTTAATCTTTGTACATATGTAAGGCTTAAATCATTGACCATAAGTGTATTCTTATTATTTGTCCAATGTACTACCAAAAATAAAACAAAATATTAAGCCTAGAATCATTTTTAAACTAATTAAAAAGTAGTTTTTAACTTATTTGACAGGCAAACTTGTTTTGTTTTGTTTAATGGAGGTTCCCTACATGGACAGGGAAGTGAAAAATCAGGCACTGGGCCTGGCCAGTGAGCTGTGGCAAGGAATGAGAAATATATAGAAATAACCTCAAAAGCAATCAAATACTTTAACCCCGTAATTTCATTTCTAGTAATCAATCCAATCATAAAAATTAAAGCTATACATTGTAATGTATATAAGAGAGCTCCCATTACCTTATTTTTAAAATGAGTTTTCATTCCTGTCAATGCCATATATGCACATAATTTAACAGGAAGTAGGTTATAAGGCTTTGGAGAGCACAACAGTCCCACTCCAAGATTTTCCATCCCCATGAGCCCTCAGATTTCACCTCTCTTCACTCCCTGAAGTTTCCTCTGATGTGTAACTCCACATTTCTAAATACTGAAATACGATGCTTATCCTTATCCCGCTACTTCTATTTTTTTTTTTTTGTACCAAGGTTGAACCCAGAGGGGTTTAAACCACTGAGCCACATCCTAAGACCTTTCTCATATTTTATATTGAAACAGGGTCTCTCTGAGTTGCTTAGGGCCTTGCTAAATTGATGAGGCTGGCTTTGAACTCACAATCCTCCTGCCTCAGCCTCCCAAACCGAGCCAATGGGATTACAGGCCTGTGCCACCATGCCAGGCTCCTGCTACTTCTTGATTCTCCAACTTAGACATAATGTGTTGGTCTTGTTAATGTGGCTGAGACTCCACCTCTTCCCTCACCACCACCCCCACTCACCCTTATTCCTTCCCAATACTTCCTCCCAATACTGTTGTATCAGTCTTCATCTTATATAATCATTGCTAAACAAATATTTTATTAGGCCAAGAAGTATGCTATGATGATATTCCTTTTGTACAATATTTTGCCTAAAGTTAATAATTACTTCTTATTTTCTACATAATTCTCTAATATTTTCCCAGTGTTTCCAGATGTATAATATCCCCACCCCTGTCCAAGAACTTCCTAGGACTTTCCTTTCTTCCCTATCCTGTGTTAGATGGAAAGAATTTTCTTGATCTTCCTCTTTTATTCCCTCATTTACTTAAGTACATCTTACAGCAGCTTTTCAAAAAGGGGTCTAAGGAAGAGCCCCGCCTTTTTATTATCTCCATATCTGGGAAAACCTTTATTATTAGTTTTATTACTTTGTAATTTTCATTTTTTATTTCTCTCATTAGTTTGGTGTTGGACTTTCTGGATTGATCTTCTAATTCCCTTCTCTTTCCTCTCTTTTCTCTCTCATTCCATTTTCTGAGATTTTCTCAGCTTCATCCTCCAATCTTTTATTGAATTGTTTATTCTGCTACCATATTTCTAATTTTTAAGGGTTCTTTCTAATCCCTTGATTATTTCTTTTTATAGCATCTTGTGTTTGTTTTATAGATGCAGTATCTTTTATTGCTTTGAAGATATTAAATATAGATTTTTGTTTTCTTCTGCATTGCCTCTATTTTTTTATGGGTCCTTTTTTTCCCTTTGTTTGCTTCTCTTTAATGTTGGATGAGTTCCTCAAATATATAGTGACCCTTGGCTGTACATTCATATACAAGACTGGCAATCCCAAAACTGTTGATTGGAAGTTCAGTGATTATGATTATGACTCATCTGCGATGAAAGTGTAGGGCACAGGGGATGATTTATTCACCAATGAACTAAACCAAAAGATGTTTAAAACTGAAGTGAAGAAGGCTTGGTGAGAGATCAAATGTCAGTATTTGGAGATCTCTACTCTGAAAGTGTTGTATTTCTTCAGAAATTCTCCAATTTTCTGTTGGAGGTAAGGGAACTGGGTGAAAAGGCATCGTATGGTTGGCAATTAGAATTCTAACAATAGGATAGGTGAAGACCTCTGAGGATTTGAAAGATGAGCGCATAGAGTTTTGTTTAATGGCCCTGATTTTATTTCTGTGTCTTCCTTCTTCCTGCTTTCTGTGGTATCATTGCAAGTACTGTGATACCTAGTGTGCCTTGGAGACGGGAGACAGACAAACTGACAGAAAGGGCAGGTGAAGCCTAGCAACTAAAGGAAGGGTTAGCTCGCTGGTGCCGTGTGCCATACTCCTCAGAATGCTTGGGACCACAATACCAGTGTAGTTTATTGACACTTAAGGTTTCCCTAAGACGAATCCTACTCTTAGGACTAACTCTGGACAACATAAGGAGATAAAATGTTGTAAGCTGGATAAAAAGTACCAGGCAGCAGCCTCACATAGAACTATATTGCTAAAATAAATCTTTCTGGTAGCTGATCTGAAGCTCACTATTTCTGTGCATTGAATTTAGCCCAGTTTTATAGTCATGCATTCCTATAAAGACACTTATTACAGACTGCAAAGACCTGATTAAGAAGAGTAGCTACAGAAAATGAATTACATGAAGGAAAAATCTTGCATTCTAAATAAATATATTTGTAAACAAATAAGCAGCAGAGAAAAAATAGACTAATGAACAGTCACTACCCCCACATATATGCTTATTATTCTAAAAATAGTCTTATTTTAAAATAGCCTGTATCATTTGCAAACATACAGACATGACATCCTACAACTTCAAGCCAGTGAAACTGGTTGAGGCCACAAGGGCTTTACCTTGTTCCACCATTGGAAGCAAATGAAGAAAAAGGTCTCTGTCCTCTTTCTAGACTCTTAGTTCAAGTGAGGCCCATGTCAGGATCAGGAAGAGGCTCACATCTACAGACTCCTTGCTGAAAACTACAAGGAGAAGGATCCACAGGGCATGTTCAGAGATGATTTGGACATGACCTAGATTTGGAATCCCTACTCCCAGCTTTAGGGCAATGATTGATGCCCATAGATAACTGGCACACTGCTTCAGTGAACTTATTTTGTTCGATCCAGAGAAACAGAACCTATTGGAAACACACACAAACACACACATGCACACACACACAGATTTATTTTGGGAATTGTCTCACATAATTATGGAGGCCAAGAGTCCCACAGGTTGCCGTCTACAAGCTGGAGAACCAAAAAATCTGGTGATGTGATTTAGTCTGAGTCTGGGATTGATGATGTTAATTATCAATCTGACCAGCTCATGCACAGAGAGAGCAAATTCACCCTTCCCCTGCCTTTTTATTCTGTTTTCCTCAGGTCCTTAACAAATTGGATGAAACCCACCCACATTAATTACTAAGGGTGATCTTCACTCAGTCTATTGATTCTAATGCTAATTTCTCCTGCCAACATCATCACAGACATAACCAGGAGTGTTTACCAACTATATTGGCATCCCTTAGCCAAATCACACTGACACATAAAATTAACCATCAAGAGTCTGTATATATGATAACCATAATGTCTGACCCCAGGGAAGTGGGCTAAATATAGACTCCCTGGACACTATATTACAATTCAAATATTTATTAATATAATACCAAAATATGTACATGCATATATCTACCCATGTCTAATCATGCCTATATATTATAATTACAATACATGGATAAATTACCCTCCAATATTTGATGCTATAAATAGGTACCCCTCCTATCTGCCAATGTGGTCCCCTGTACTTGCTCTATCATTGCACTTGTAATTACCTATTTAAACATCTATGTCCCTTCTAGTCTGTTACTTATGAAAGCATTATGGGCATTATGGGGTGCCATGCACAATTATATACTCATACTCTGCCCAATGCCTAGCAAATTGCTGGGAACATAATAGTTGTTTAATAAATACTGCATGAATGATGGTTTATAATGTCTTCATTTAAAGCTACTCATAAATCTTGCCTCATTTCTCTTCTGATTCTAGCTTGTAAATAGTCTAGGAGTAAATATGGAAGTCTAAGGGAAGAAGGAAAGAGGACATGTTTTGAAATGTCAAAAGAAATTGACTCTTCATATATCCACACTTGTTTTTGGAACTCAAATATTGAAAACCATGATTCTATTACTAAAGTTTTCAAAAGAAGTGTAAGTTGAAACAATCACCTTAGTAAACAGTCTTAACCTTATCTTCTAATGTTTAAATAACATAGCCTACAAATCAGCAATCCTATTCCTATGTTCTGGAGAAACATTTCCTCTGTGCACAAGGAACATGCATGAGATAATTTATTGCAACTTTAGCTGAAACACCAAGAAATGGAAGCATCTGAAGTGCCATTTGACCAAGAATGCCAAAAAAATGGACTAGTCAGTGAATTGGCATAAACTACAGCTGCACACAAAAATGACTCTGGAGTTTAGAAACACGTGATGGCCAACTTTACACGTCATCTTGGCTGAGCTACAGTGCCCAGGTTTTGGGTAAAAAAGAACTAGATGTTTCTATGAAGCTGAGTTTAGGTTAGGAGTCGTGGCACATGCATATAATTTCAGTGACTCAGAAGCCTGAGGCAGGAGGATCCCAGGTGAGGCCAGTCTGAGCATAGTGAGACACTATCTCAAAATAAAAAATAAAAAGGGCTAGGGAGATAGTTCAGTTCAGTGGTAGAGAGCACCTCTGGATTCAATCTCTAGTATCATATTGTACATATGGATTAATATGTACAATCAGTAGATTTTCAAAGGAGTAAAGAAGATTATCCCTTTCCCCATAAGGTGGATGGGCCCTGCTAATCAGTCAAAGGCCTTAAAAGCAAACACTGAGAATTTCAAAGAAAGAAGGAGTTCTGCATCGGGACTGCAACACAGAAAGCCCACCTGACACTGACCTCTCCCCCCACCCCCTCAAAAAATCACAGGCAACAAAAACAAAAGCAGAAAAATGAGATGATATAAAGCTAAAAAACTTCTGCACAACAAAGGAAACAATCAACAGAGTAAAGAAATGATCTATGGAATGGGAGAAAGATTTTCACATCACACATCTGATAAGGGTTCAATATCTGAAACATAAAAAGAACTCCAAATACTCAATAACATGAAACCAAATCTAATGAAAAAGTGGGCAAGAGACCTGAGCAGACATGTTTGAATGATGATGTGAAAATGTCTAATAGGTATGTTTTAAAATGTTCAATAGCTTTAATTATCAAAGAAATACAAATCAAAACCACAAGGAAATGTCATTTCTCACTTGTTGAAATTGCTATTATTAGCGGTGAAAGATAGCCAGTGTTGATGAAAATGTGTGGGAATGTAAATCAGTACAGCCATTATGGAATTAGATGGGAGGTTCTTCAACCTATTGAATATGTAACTACCATAGGATTCAGCAATCCCACTATTGGTTATGTATCCAAAGGAAAATGAAATTGGTATGTCCAAGAGATATCTGCACTCTCAGGTTCATTGAAGCATTATTCACAGTGTCAAGATAGGGAATCAAAGTGTCTGTCAGTGGAGGAATGGACAAAGAAAATGTGATATACCTAGTTGAATATTCTTAAGGCTTATAACCTAAGGAAATCTCATTATTTGAGACAAATGAGGCACAGAAAAATAAAAACTACATGATCTCATTTACCTGCAGAATCTAAAAAATGTCAGTTATAGAAGCAGAGAGTGGATAGTGGTTATCAGAGACTGGGTAGGGGGTGCTTGTAGGGATGTTATTCAAAGAATACAAAATCTTTGAAGTGAGTACATGAGATTTATTGTACAACATGGTGACTATAGTTAATAACAATGTAAAATATTATGTATTTGAAAATTGCTGGGAGAGTGAATTTGAGTTTTCTCACCACAAATAATTGATAGGTATATGAGGTGATGCATATTTTAATTAGCTTAATTTAACCATTCAACAATGTACACATTTTTAAGAACATCATCTTGTACACCATAAATAAATATAATTTTAATTTATTAATTAAAATAATAAGGCCAGACACCCTGGTGCATACCTATAATCCCAGTAGCTTGGGAGGCTGAAGCAGGAGGATTGTGATTTCAAAACCAGCCTCAGCAAAAGCCAGGTGCTAAACAACTCAGTGAGGCCCTGTTTCTAAATAAAATACAAAATAGGGCTGAGGATGTGGCTCAGTGGTCAAGTGCCCCTGAGTTCAATCCCTAGTCTCCCCCACCCCCCAAAAAAGAAGGGGAGAAAAACAAATCCTCCTTGAGTCTTGGATGTGTGTGTGTGTGTGTGTTGTTTTAAGGCTGAATAGTATTCCACTATGTATATATAAAATTTCCTTTATCCATTTCTCCATGATGGACACTTAGATTGATTCTCTATCTTGGCAACTGTGAATAATGCTTCAATGAACCTGAGAGTGCAGATATCTCTTGGACATACCAATTTCATTTTCCTTTGGATACACAGCCAGTAGTGGGATTGCTGGACCCTATGATAGTTACATATTCAATGGATTGAAGAACCTCCCATCTATTTCCATAATGACTATACTAATTTACTTTCCCACCAACAATTGGATGGATTCCCTTTTCTGCAAATCCTCATCAATACTGGTTATCTTTCATCTATCTCTTTGATAGTAGCCTTTCCAACAGGTGTGAGTTCTATGTGTGTGTATATATAAACTGTCCTGTTGGTTCTATCCCTGCAGACAGCATTGGCTACTGCAAAGAACAACCATGTCTGAACAAAGCAAATGAACTAAGTACCGTGAGACCATAATTATCAGGTTCAAAAGAGGTAAAACCAAACACCCTAATGTTCATGGATGCACATATATCTGGATGCACATGTATTTGGAAAAATAACTAAGTTGGAGAGGCTAAATCTAAAGTGTTAGAGGCTAAATCTAAAATGTTGCCTTTGTGCATGACTCAGGGAAGGAAGTCGGGCCTCTTTTATGAGGTGTTGGTAATGTTCTGTGTTATGGTTTGGATGTGAAGTATCCCCTAAAAGGTCACATGTGAGAAAATGCAAGAAGATTCAGAAGAGAAATGATCAAGTTGTGAATCTTAATCCTGGAAGGGATTAATTGGTAACTGAAAGGGTAGGGTGTGGCTGGAGGAGGTGGGAACTGGGAGTGGCTTTGTGGTGTATATTTGTATCTGGCAAGTGGAGACCTCTTTCTGCTTCTAATCATCATGTGAGCTGGTTCCTTCTGCCACACTCTTCCACTGTGTTGTTCCTGCCTTACCTCGAGCCCCAAGGAGTGGAGCCTGCTGCCTATGGATGGAGACCTCTGAAACCATTAGTCCCTAAATAAACTTTTCCTCCTCTACAGTTGTTCTGGTCACGTCCTTTAGTCCAGCAGTGAAAAAGCTGACTGAAACATTCTGCTTCTTAGGTAGGGTGGTAGCTTTATGAGCATTCATTTTATTATTATGCTTTATATTTTACATGTATATTAAACATAGTCTTTTTATGAAGCAAATACTGTATGATTAAAACTTTTTTAATAACAAATCTTATAGGTACTTATAAAAGAACATTGTGCTGAGCTCCTTTTGTTGGCTTAGTGACTGTTTTTAACATAAAATATTTCTTCCTGGAAGCCTTCCTCTGTTCCTTTTTCTTTAGTAACACTCTTGCCTCTTTTATCCTTGGCCTCCTTGTACTTTTCACAGCTTCTGATCCATTAACCACTCTGACATATGGATTTAAATGCCCTTCTTATTACACTCTGTTGGATCCAAGTTCTCCAGGTCCGATTTTCCCAATTCTGTCTCATAATCGGTAGCTTTTTTTAATGCCTTCGTTTTCAACCCCCTCGCCTGGCTGCACTGCCAACCCCCTTACTCTCATCCTGCCCCGACTCTGAACTGCGTCCCAGGAGAGTGCTATATCCCCTGGTGCCTCCTTGGGTTTTGATGACTTCTCTTCTGAACCTTGTTCTTTTGGTTAAGTAATTCTCCTTGGCCTAGAGTTCACACCTGTAGCCCTAAATTTCTTTCCTTCAGTTCTCTTTTTGACCTTTTCTAATCCGGCTTTTACCCACTTCACTCCACTGAAACACAGTACTGCCAATTACCTCCTCCTGGGGGGCTAAGCCTCCTGGCCTCTGTGCCAGCCTTCGCCCCCTCGACCCTACAGCTGCCTTTGAGTTGGCTCAACAGTCTCCCCCTGGGTCAATTGATGATTCCCACAAGGGCCATCCCAACTGAGTTCCTGGCCCAGAACATTGAGGAGCGCTGTGCAGCTGGTGCCCCGGGTATTTTGCATGCAACCAAATAGCTCCCAGCTTAAAAGAGGTGAGCCTTGAGATGTGAATCAGTTTTTCATTTGAAAGCTGAATAAAGGACTGATCGAGCAGGCTGAAGTACCTTGAGGAAAGAAATAACTGCCCATGATTAGAAAATGCAGATCTTCTTTCAAATAATTTTTCAGCAATTTAAAAACTAGCAGTTTAAAATAGAAATTTTGAAAGAATATGAATTGGGTCCAGAGCTCACTGTAATGACTTGCCCCTGCCTCCGCCCCCGCCCCAGTTTTTCTCAGCCGCACATTGGAGTTTCAGTTTTTATAATTAAATATTCAAGCAGCATATTTAAATTTTCCATTTGATGGCTTTTATTTAGATTTAGGAAGACCTAGAAATAATATTTTCTTCTCTAAAGTCATACTTAAAAAAAAACTTTAATAAGGGCCCGTGTTGTATTTTATCATATATTCAGACTTGATGTATTGTTTATAATATTGTTTGAATTTGTACTTGATAACTGGCACTAGGACATTTAGAAGAGCTTCGTACAATGCTCTCCAAATTACCACTGTTGATTTATCTCTAAAAATTCATATACTTTAGCTACACAGGACTCTACTTACACCTGTGTTTACCCTCTTCGGTATTTCTGCTCAGGCAGTGGTCTCTTAATTATTTGTTTTGCCACTGCTTTTTTATTTTTATTTTTTATTTTTTGACTGAAAGAATTCCTTGCTGTTTCCTTTCCACTGGTCAAAATTTCTCCCATGATTTGCCCAGCAGTAGGACCTCCTTAGTACCCTTTCTGACTATATTTTGTTTTGTTTTATGTACTTGCATACTACATGAGCTTTTTATTTTGAAATAATTTCAGACTCACAGAAAAGTTACAGAAATAATACAGAGCCTAATGCCCTTTGCACAGAAACCTAGATGTTAACATTTACAATATTTGTTTTATCTTTTCCTCCTCTGGTTTGTGTTATGCTTAATATTTCCCTTCTGGATTTCTTTAGAATAGGTTGCATGTATCATGCTCTTTTATCCTTTATCATTTCAGTGTGTGTTACCTAAGAAGAAGGTCCTTCTTTTATGCAACCATAGTATAATTATCAAGTTCAGGAGATTTATCATTGATTTGATACCATTTATCAAAGAAGTCCATATTCTAGTTTGATTAATTGTTCTAATAAAGTCCTTTATAACGTTTTGCTTTTTCTTCCAGTGCAGAATCCAGTCTAAAATCACATACTGCATTTAGGTTACATTTATTCCAAATTATGTCATTAGTTGGCATTTATCATAACAACTGATAAGCAATCTAAGTAGTCATATTAAGAACATATAAATATCCTGCTTTTCATCACATTCTTCTCCCTAGATTTAGCATCCACTGCTGGTTCTTGCCTGAATCAATCTTCACTATAATACTTGCAAAAATAGTGAATTTCTAACTCCATTATTCCAATTACGCTTATCTATCTGAATTATCCTGTAAAGAAGAGCCCTCCCTCCTATTACTCATTTTATTTGCTATCTAATTATTATCAGTGTGGACTCACAGATTCCTCTCTTATTGAATGAATTATGTCCTTATTTATTTTGGTGCTTAAAATTGTCCAGCATTTGGCCAGTGCAAACCTCTTGAGGCTGGCTTCTGGATCCTTCTGGCATATCATGGATTCTTTGATCACTTCCTTACTTTCTGTTATAACAGGGTGGTCAAGGCTCATTTTGTTCCTTCCCTATCCTAGCTCTGAAATCAGCCATTTATTCATTCATATTGCAAATGTGATTTTAATACCTGCCATGTAGTGAGCATCCTGTTAGTCTCCAAAGATACGATTCTAAGCAAATTAGACTCTGTGTTTTTCCTAATGAAATTTGAGTATATGAAAACAACATTAAGCTTTGTCTTTGCTCACATCTCACATGTGTTTACCCCATGTGTGGTGAAGTACGGGAATCTCTCCCAAATTGGATTGAATGCTTACTGAATGAGTCTTAAGTTACTTTCTGGCAATCTCTAAAATTCTTTCTTGTCTAAATATAGAACAGGGTGATCCTGTAGACCTATAAGAAATAACTGTGAGTGCAAAGCTGTCTTCAGCCAGCAGAGAAGGTGGCTATAGAGAGCCTCTGTCCTAGGATGGGAGTGTACCTCAGCATCTCCTGCACGCTGACTTGGGTGCATCTGATAAGCACAGTGCTGTACGAGCCAAGGAACAGTGTTGGCTGTTAGGAGCACAGGACATTGGACTAAAATTTTTCTATTGTTTATTTTAATAGACTTAATTTTTAGAAGTTTTAGATTTACAGAAAATTGAACACACCACACAGAGTTCTCATATTCCTATCGTTTCCCCTGTCATTTGCATCTTGCATTAAGTGTGGTTCATTTGTTATAATTACTGGGTCAATATGAAGGTCCCGGTATTGATGTATTTTTATTAACTAAACTTTATAGTTTTAATTAAAGTTAATTCTTTGTGTGATTTATACAGTTCTATATGTATTGTCAAAAGCATAATGTTGAGTATCCACCATTATCGTATCATACAGAATAGGTTTTGCCCTAAACCACCCCCCCACCCCGTTCTTCACCTATTCATTCTCTCTCAGTCCTCCTGAATCTCTGTCAACTATGGATCAAAACTTTAAGGAGGAGTAAAAATTGGCCAAGTGAGAGAGCTGGATTACTGAAGGATATTATTGTCAAAAGTCACAACTTCTCCAGTCCCATGCTGTGTGATTCTCCATCTTACTCCATGGGCCTCAGTCTCTGTGGGTTTCCTTCCATTCCCTGAAAAAGCCAAGCTCCATCCCACTGCAGGTCTCTGTGTTCTTGTTTACACATTTCTCATCTTTCAGATGAAAGAGACTATCTCTGACCATCCCAACAAGATCCTTGTTCCTTTAGCATTACTTTTACAATCTTCAATACAGAACCTTGAAGATGTGACAAGAGGCTTAAATTTTTGTTCAGGGGCAATAGACTTTGGGGAAAAAAAAGCAAAAACATAAAAAGAACCATCATGGCATTTAAGGTAATTGACTATAGAAGCATCCTCTCACTTGAGCTAAGAAACTTCACAACCTAGACAAAAATGTTAGTGCTCTCATCCCTATAATCTAGAAAACTTGCTTACAATCTGAAAAACCAAAAATGAACAAGTCATTGCACATGGATTCAAAACAAATGAAATGTCCCATGGTGAGGCTTTAAGCAGAACCTCCTGTCTTATTTAGGGATGCTACTTCCTGCCTTGGTCATGCTGTTTCGAAGTATTAGTGTGACTGGTAGGTACACCTCAGGGACTTTTGAGAATATAATTTGCAACATTTAATATAGATGAAAAGTGAATGCTTTTCATAACCAGTTGTGCAGAGCTGAATGCATAAGGGACGGTGGCTGAAAAAATGTATTTGTGTTAGTCATGTTTAATTACGAAGATCTTTCCCCAACCCCACCGCCTTCTCCTGTTTATATGGAAAGTGGCAGGAGGTGGCACAATGTCCCATAAGAAGTGGTGTCCTGGAGACCATTAATCATCTACATTTTGGGAATTTTGGGTCTTGAAAGAAATGTAATCAACCAATATGGGAATTGGACATAAAATGATCAAATTGTAGTTGCTTTATTTACCCACAGATAAGAGTACCTATAATCAAAATTTAAAGGGTTTGCTCTTCTAAAAATTAGGCATGATGAAAAGATTGAGACTGGATTTTTTAATCATTTTTTTCTGATTATAAAAGTAACAGACACAAAAAGCTGACATCTCAAATTGCAAGAATGAAATTTAAAAATTTTTTAAAAGGATGAAATAAATTTGCTGTAATCCCACTATCCAAATGTACTAACAACTATTATAATTTTGATATAGGAATGAGAGATTTGGGGTTTGACAGTAAAGAGAAGTCTATATTCTGACTTCTGTCATTAGTTTTTATTCTCTGTATCTCTCCTCCTCATCATTAGTCTTCAAAGCCATGATTTTTAGTGCCCGCTTGTAATTTCAACATGTGCATACACTTTCTTTAGCTGACTTTCTTGTTTTTATAAACGTAGGTTGCTTCCAGTTTTTAACTAGAATGAATAATGTTGTGGATTTCCAGTTGAAAGAAAAATATCAGAATTACCACTCCTTAGCCTTCCACTTTCTGAACTCTACTAACACATCAGAAAAAGGGCACCTATCAACAAGGAAAAGGAAAGTTCTCAAGCAGATCTCACTCAGTAAATTAGAGACTTCAATACATTTTTTGACGATAAACAATAAAGGGTAACTGACAGTAGTGGAAGACTGCTAAGAGGTTCCAATGATAAGCCAACCCACTGGCGCTAAATAACACAGAGAGACTCAGTCCTTGGAAATAATTTGCTATTTCTTCCCTATAAGTAAACCTTAAACTTCTCTTTTGCAGCCCCTAATCAGGAGTGACAATGCATTTCTCACCTTAACCCAGGTAAGAATCAATATGCTCTCAGATGACCTCCTGCGAAGAAGACCAGATTAAGTAGAACTACCGGTCAGAAGAGAGAATGCACCAGTGGGCCTCTGGTTATTTGGAGAAGACCTTTACTTTTCATGCACAATAGAAAACAAGGAGAAGATGTACTGTGATTTTCCCTCCACCTCCTTTTTTCGTTATACAGTTTTATACAAGTTCTTGTTTTGATGCATAAAACAACTTGCCTTTCCAAGGTATCTGAATACATATTCCAGTCTACAACTCTCTGCAATTTCACTCACTACACCCTACCTCGAAGCTCATTGCCATTTGTCTTGTATGCAATATAGATCATATATATATGTGTGTGTGTATATATATAAATTGTATGCAATATACACATTTAAATTTTTAACACATCATTTATTGAGTCATGGCAAGAACTGTAAGTTTCTTTATTTGACTTTCAGAGTTGCTCAGTTTATATCAAGCTTAATAAAAGCCTCTTATCATGAAATAAGTGGTTCTTAATATGTTCAAGTCTGGGTGCTTGGGTTTTGAAGCTTTTTCTTGGTATAGCTAACACCCTGTTTGCAGGCTTTCTCCCTTCAAGCTAATGTAGCTCTTGTAGGACTGTATTTATCACTTTACATTGTAACTATTTGTTCCCAGAACTGTCTCACAGACCAGTCTATGAGATCACTAGGGTCAGGAGCTGTATCTTCATTCCTTCAACACGCATTTTCTGAATACTTGCTACATATCACACAGTTTGATAGAAACAGGAAAAACAGTGATGAACAAGGTAATAATGTTTTATTTAGGCAAATACAGTGTGTTCTGAACCCCAAACTGGTATATTAGGTAGCTGTTGCCAAAGTAACACTATATGACAAACCATCCCCAAACTTAGTAGCTACCAGCAAGCCTTCACTCCCATGCCCCTGGGTCTGCAGGCTTCCTATAGTTTGCTCAACTTAGGCTGGGCTCCAGTGGGAGATTCCACTTCAGACAGAAGTCTTGTTGGGCATGTCTCATCATTGTGAGTTGAGATTAGGTCTAAGATACTGATATTATTTCCCAGGGCACACAATCCCAAAAAACCAAAACTCAAATGTTCTCTTTGTTATGTGGATGCTAACACATAACAAGGGAGGTAAAGGATAAGAATAGAAGTTCACTGGAATAGACAGAGGGGAATGAAGGGAGGGGGGATGGGGATAGGAAAGACAGTAGAATGAATTGGACACAACTTTCCTATATTCATATGTGAATACAATATCAGTGAAACTTCAAATCATGTACAACCACAAAAATGGAATCTTAAGAATCAGTTATACTCCATGTATGTGTAATATGTCAAAATATACTCTACGTTATGTATATCTAAAAAGAACAAATTTAAAAAGAAGAAAAAAAAACAATTCCCAGGGCACAGGCTTATTAGAGTATGAACTCTGTATGGTGGATCACTTAAGCACAAAAGGTCAAAAGTATTAGAAACTTTAGGATGTCCACTTTCTATTGGGTAAAGCAATAGAAAGTGACTACATGACCTCAAGTCAACAGAGCAGAAAAGCACCCATTTGGGGAAAGCACTGCTAAGTTATATGCCAAAATGTATAGATGTATAAATAGATGTATAATTCTAATACAGAGTTGATGTCAAGAATTACAAAATGTAAGAAGGTGGAATGAGATGGACATCATTGCCCTAGGCTCATGTATGACTGCACATATGGAGTGACTATACATCATATACAACCAGAGAAATGAAAAGTTGTGCTCCATTTGTGTACAATGAGTCAAAATGCATTCTGCTGTCATGTATATCTATATAGAATAAATAAATTTAAAAAGAATAACATACAAAAATGAAAATTATAGCTATAATAATTTTCATAGATGTACACAAGTTGTCTTTTCACATTAAAAAGTCCTAACATAGAAGCTTTTATCTATCACATTTCTCTTCTGCCTGATGTACTCTTCCCTAGTTCTTGGACTGACTCAACTCATTCAATATCATCTTTATTCTTTATCCTCAAATATTACCCTTTCACTTAGGCTAATCCTAGTTTATATATGAGACAGATATACAGAAAAATAAATATATGCATACATAATTTACATACATACATATACCCAGCACCCTATTTCTTCCCAAAATATGTCTGTAATTACATCACTACTTGCGCATGTAATTGTTTGTTTCCCCCGTATAGAGTGCAAATACTATTGAGAGAAAAAAGAATATATGATTTATATTTTGGATATTCCCAGTGAATATCACAATGCCCGGCATGTGTTTTGTACTCAGAAAATTTTGTTAATTGAATGATCAATATGCTTACAATTTTCCTTAAATTTAGGTGGGATAAAGGGATATTATGGCTTAGATGTGAGATATCCCCCAAAAGTTCATGTGGGAGACAATGCAATAAAGTTTAGAGGTGCAATGATTGGCTTACAAGAATGTTAAACTAATCAGTGCATTAATCCACTGATAAGGATTAAC
The DNA here is from genome assembly GCA_004024805.1 of Geosciurus inauris. Taxonomy (NCBI): domain Eukaryota; kingdom Metazoa; phylum Chordata; class Mammalia; order Rodentia; family Sciuridae; genus Geosciurus; species Geosciurus inauris. Next base: position 88,777 of record PVHX01004492.1, on the reverse strand, counting down.
TGGGTGGTAACTATAGGTGGGTAGGGTGTGGCTAGAGGAGGTTGGACACTGGAGGTGTGCCTTCTGGTGTTCATGTATTGTCTGTGGTGAGGGGAGCGCTCTCTGCTTCCTGGTGGCAAGGTCTTGAGCCACTTTCCTCCACCACACTTTTGTGCCATAATTTTTGCCTGACCTCATGTCCAGAGCAATGGAGTCAGCCATCTGTGGACTATGACATCTAAAACTGTGAGCTCCAAATAAACTTTCCTCCTCTAAAAAAAAAATTACAAAATGTGATTCAATCCACTACATGGCATAGTTATTATTATTATTTATTATTATTATTATCATTATTGGTTAGAGCTTCCCATTTTATTCTGTAATTCTCCTCTTGAAATACAGCATCTATAAAAACTTTTTCAGTATTTGTCATCCTACTCGTCAGTAAACTCCATAAAGGAAGAGATTCTATCTGTTTTACTTGCTAATTTTTAACTTTTTCTTTATACTTAGTACTCAATAAATTAATATTGAATTAAGTTCAAAAGTATCATGATAGCAAATTAAAAAGGTTAATAGACCATATAGAAAAAAGGTTGTTCATATTACCTGCCCATTAAAATCACCTGGGGAAATTTAAAAACTGTATGACTGTGCTTCATCCACACCAATTAAAGCAGAACCTCCTAGTTCAAATCTTCACAAGAGGAGTCTGGACCTTGGCATGTTTCCAGTGTGTACCAGGTGGTTCTAAAGTGTAGCCAGGGACAAGGATCATCAGTCTGGGGATAACTTCCTGGGATTTGGGCAGTTAAGGAAGACTTCCTGAAGGAAGTTTCTTTTAAGCAGAGACTATGCCTGGACTGATAAATTGGCCAAGCTGGGGCAGGGGAGGGAGGAGAAAGGATTTTAACAGAAGGAGTTACACGTACCAGTGTACTGATATCAGAAGACCTGCTTCGCCTGATGGATGCCTAGGCCAGGGTGAGGTGAGTATGTGCCTCCAGACAAATGATGTTCTGGGCAGAATTCTCAGATGGCCAGAAAAGCTTAGGATTTGAGGGAGACCTTTCTAACCAGGAGGCAGAGGTTTCTCAGGAAAGGCTCTGTTCAGTCCAGTCCAACGACCTCTTGACAGCTAGCCAGGTGATGTTTTTGTTCTGCATAGGATTTGCCTGAGTTTATTTTGGGGGTTGCTATTGCCGTGCTGAATTCTACTCAGCTATTCTTTATGTAACCCTCTAGGCAGCCATCTAATTTCTAGGCTATGACTATTTTTCCATACAACATTTTTATTCATGATGACTATTGATTTACATTTTAATAGTAGGCAAGTCAGAGTTTAAGTATCAGTATAAAAAATAGTCGTACCAAGAACATTTCTGCTTCTTTAAAAATTTCTCTTAAAGATAAAACTCCAAGTAGCCCCATATTCTCCCTATACAGATCAATATGACGGATCCATTTCAGATTCTTGTATCAGTAAAAGCTGGTTCCTTTTGTCAGCATGATTTACATTCTTGCATTTGATAATGAGAAATGTTTATCCATCATATTTTACTTCTATTTTCTGGGAAACTTAGAGCTAAAATTTCAGAATTCAATATATCCCAGCTTTAAGGGTATAATTTCCTTTCTTATCTATTACATTTTAATTCCTTATTTGTATCTTCAGCAATCCTACTCTGTATGTGGCATCTGTGGTAATCTACCTTAAGTACTCTTTGAAGAAAGAAGATTGCAGATTACCTGGTAAATTACCTCACACAAGATGCTGTGGCAAATATGAAAGTATATATAAGACTCATTCACCATCCAGAATTCTCAATTTACTAAATAGTCATAGATAATTTTTCTACAATAAGTCTGTTAAGGAGGGGCTTATTATTTTTTAGGCCCAAACTCTCTATAATAGGTCCAAAACTAAAAATGTATTTTCTTGCATTCTAAAAGTTATAACCTTTTATTAACAAAAATTCCTTCAACTGTATACAGAATATTCTTTTCTCAGAAGACATGTGTGTGTGGATATAAATACAAGTGCAAAAGATGTAGTAGTTATTATTACCAATGCATCATTACAAAGGTTGAGAAATTTGAAATGTTTATTCATAGCAGTTTCAGTTGGTAAGTATAGAAGCACTAACAATAAAATAGTAAATGCAAAAATAGTTGCTACCTGCTGCCTTTTTGCAGCTTTCCAGAGAAAATTGTATCAATTTAAATCAACTAATTTTGAACCCTATCATTTTGCAACAGAGAGGAAAATCTAAGAAAACCGAGCACCCTGCTCTAAGGAAGTTACGGATACAGGATTAAAAAAAATAACTGGAAAATTTCCTAAAAAAATTAGGCCATTTCATATCACAACACAAGGGGCTTCTTCTAATACACCTCCTTCAAATAAATAGAATAATGCTTTAAAACCCTCTAAGAAATATTCCTTGCCACAGTTCTACCTTCTGAATCCAATTAGCAATTTTATCACCTTACTTTATTAACATCTATTAATCTTGAAAAGCATATTAGTGGCATTCTATTGATCTTTCTGGTTTCTATAAATGAGAAAGCTTCTTATTATTTCTATTTACTGATGTGAAAGAAAAAGAGATTTAAGGCAAGACATTTAACATAGAAAACTCATAAACTTCCACCTAAATAAGCAGTTATAGAAGAGCAGATGTGTCTAGATTGCATTGGTAAACAATGCTGTGTTATAGACCAATCAATACAGTTAATGCTAATTGTAATGTACTTTTGTTAAAACGGCACTTTGTCTTAAAGTTAATTTCTGATTTATGTCATTCTGACATAAAGTAATTCTGAAAACCTAGGGCTTATTGCATTCTGTTTCTGCTAATGGGAGACTGACATGATTCAAATATCATCCTATGCTTTCTATTCAGATATCAGGTTCAATATTCCTGTTGGTTCAGAATGGACTAATGTTTACCAAGCTATCCCCCACCCAGCCTAGACTCCAGCAATAGTTCAAAACAACAGTTGAGTCAAGATCAACAGGTCTTGGCCTCAACCATATTTACAGAAAACACCATAAGCCTTTGTCTCCAGAGGCAATATCCCTTATGACTGCCTACAGAAATATTTATAATGCATTGTGGAGTGCTTTGATCATTTTGTTCAATAAATGGTACATTGTCAAAATGGGAGTACAATTAAAATTCAATCTTAATTTGATTATAAGTCTAGTGAATGGTTCTGTAGTTGCTTACACATCAGTTCCTACTCCTTGGGACAAACAGGAATGGCAGGGGTTAGATCCATCCCATGTTATTCTAGAGAAACTGGAAAGTTACAGAGCTTCCTGCTTGTAGATATGGAACAATCCTGTCTGTTCTTTCTCCTACATAGACTACTGCATAGCACCCGAACGTTCTCTTCTCCAATCTCTTCTCTTTCTGTTTTTCTCCTCCTCCCTCCTCTCTCCTTCCTGCACAACCAACCTTTTTTCTTTTCTTCCTTTGTTTTGTTTTGTTTTGTTTTGGTACCAGGCATTGAACCCAGGAGGACTCGACCACTAAGCCACATCCCCAGCTCTATTGTTTGTGTTTTATTTAGAGACAAAGTCTCACTGAGTTGCTTAGCACCTCACCTTTGCAGAGGCTGGCTTTGAACTCACAATTCTCTTGTCTGAGCCTCCCAAAGTGCTGGGATGACAGACATGCACCACCACGCCTGGCTCCTCTATTTTTAACTATCTGATTCACATATACCTTTATGTTTTTGTTTTTTTTGGGTTTTTTTGCTAGATAATTCACACCCTTTGGGGAGAGGGGAAACTGCAAAATGCTAGGTTCTGTACTAAGACATTTACAGAAGAAAATCTAATAATTTTCTATAGCTGTTCTTCCCAGCATGGTATGGAAATGCATTCAGTAGTTTGATTTTCTTTTTCTTCTCATTCCCAGCATTATTTATTGCTGAAAATTGAGAAATTGTATTATAGTTATTATTTCTTTTGATTGGTTTAAAAATTCAGTTTGATAAGCATCTTAAAGAAGAAAAAAACCCACAAAGTTTAAATGTGGTATGGAAAGGCAGCAGAGGGATTTGAAGAGAACAGACCTGATGAAAAAGAAAAAATGTTTTAGCATTTTCAACGGACCAGAGCAGAATCAGTGAAAAACAGGAAATCTCAGAAGGAAACTGCAACAAAGTAAAAAGGGTTTATAAAAGGATACATAGCCATTTTGAGAGTTGTGTTGTAAAGGATAAGGTGATATTTTTTATCTTAGGCAATAATGAAAAGAACAGAATGATGCCTCTGTGGGAATCAAACTTTTTCCTTGACAACAAACTAAACTTTGTCCCTGGCTAAACATCTTGAAAAGATGTGGAAACATGGAATTTATCATGTAGAGTTGATTTGATCACAATTTGTGGACAGAAATGCATATGACTGTACACATGACATGAACATATTACAGAGCAATCTAATCACTGTTCCAATCTGCGGGGACTGTTGCATCATTTCTGCAGCCGTGATCATTCTCAGCAGCCACAGTGACCATGGGCACACAGTATGGTACATTGGACAGGAAATAAACATAGGAAACAGGTGAGCTTCAACCTCTTCTCTACTCATCCACTAACTAGCCATGGCATCAAGGACAACCAATAAACTCACTATTTCTTAGTTTCCTCAACATTTCAAGTAGGAATACTAATAACTACTTCTTCATTACCTTGATATGTTGTTATGAATATCAAACTATATGAAAAAGTAAAGATTAAATTAATGATTTTACAAACTTCACCTTAAGACATTCTTTAAAAAATAGTAAATTCAGCCAGACACAGTGGTGCATGGCTATAATCCCACTGACTTGGCCAGCTGAGACAGAAGGACCACAAGTTCAAGTCTAGCCTCTACAATTTAGTAAGACCCATATTTCTCAAAATGAAAATAAAAATGGCTCAGAATGGTAGCTCAGTGGTAGAGTATCCTTAGGTTCAATCCTCAGTACCCACCTGCCCAACCCTGCTCAGAGATAAGTTTTAAGCCACTTCACAATTATTTCAGTGGTGATAATAACAATATCAACACCACCTTCAAAATTAAAGGCCTTGATGTCCACTTACAAGTCTTTTCATATGCATATGATAGTTTGAGGAAGACAGAGCAATGCTTTCTGGGAAAAACCAGCTGGCCCCAGACAGGTTCCCACACAGAGGGAGAAGCTTGGAGTGGTCACGAAGTTTGGTATTGGACATGGAGTTTGGAAACCCTACTGGTCATTACCATCAGAGGTAAGCAGGCTCAGGGAAATTACTCACACCAACTCAAACATTAATCTGCTGTTAAGAATACAGAATTCCAATGTATTCACTAAACATCAAAAATATAATGTTCTGATGGTAGACCTGTGCAGGCCAGCACTTACTAGCTTATTGCTTCATAAATCTAGAATCAGGCATGTTGCCCAACCTGGATGACTGCTATGGTCAAGTCACTGGAATTCTGTGGGGCCTAGTCCTTGGGCTCATAGTTTAGGAAAGCCAGTCTCCCAAATAGGGCTAGAAATGGAAAATCGATTTTTGCCCTCATGACATGCCATATTATTCATCAATCAGCTTTAAAATTATGATAATTTTTGTTTCCTTGGCATATGAATGACTTTTCCTTCAAGTTTGGCCTGGGAGACATTCTGCCTTTTTAAAATAATCATATATTTGTTCTGATATATTAAATATTTGTTTCATGGAAACATTTGAGGGGCAATCCTACTTCTATTTCCAAGTTCTTGGGCTTATACCTCAGTGGTGCCCAAGGTGGCATCAATAACAATTCCTCCTCACATCTCCCTGAGCTTGCTCTACACTCTTCAATTTCCAGGCCTTTGAGCATAGCTGAGGTCAGAACACTCACCATACCCAATAAACTCCTATAATATGTCAGTAGCACTTTAAAAGTTTATTTCTCTGTGCCTGTGGGTAGGCATGGGCTGGTGTTTATATGAAAGGAACTACCCAAACTCAGTTACTCTGTAGAGTTTAATTTGCTTTGCTGGGATAGCCTTTCCAATGCAGAAAAATAGAGTACAATGTCCTCATTTTGCAAGAGTGATGACATTGATATCAACCTTCATGGAACCACTCTAGTTCCATGCCCGCCCCTAGCTGTGAGTCCTCCTCTTGGCTAGGAGGGTTTTATTTCACCAAATAAAAAAATCTAGACTTTTTCAAATAAAATCGCATCACTAAATAAAATCATTGCAATATTTTGATATTCAAAGAACTGCTCCAGCTTCAGTCACAGCCCCAAATGGGCTACATTTGTAATTGTAGCTAAAATTTATCAAGTACTTACTATGGGTTAGGCAGTGGATTTAGCATTTTGCATGAATTATTTCATTTAATCCTCACAATAGTGTTATGATGTAGGTGGTTTTAATTATCCCAATTTTACAGTTGAGGAGCCTCATGATAAGAACAGACAGATGGTAGGAGGTAGGGCCAGGATACAAACTGGCTGGGGAAATCTGACGCTAAATGGTGACAAAGGAGTGTTCTTGTTTTTCCCATAGTACTTGTCTCTCTGGTAGGCCTGATCCCTATTGCAAAGAAGTATCTAGGTATTCTACACTTGCTAAGCATTTGAGCAAGATCTGGGCAAATAAAAAATCATGAAGTGTAGAATCTTGTATTTTGTTGACACAGGAAGTAGGCCAGGCACTCCCTCGATCTGCTGGGGCTCCCAGCAGACCACTTTCTCAGCTGCCATAGAGCCATAAACATAGCTCTGGGATCCACTTATCAGCACTCTGAACCATGTGAGCAGAATGTCACACAACAGAGAAGTATTAAGATTTGAGCAAAATAAAATAAAATAAAAGGTGTCGCCCACAGAACCATAATTCAAAACAAAAAGTTGATGTTTTTTCAAAGACTCATTTTTTTCTTATAATTTCCAGAATATGAGACATTTTCTGGTTGTATATAGTCACATGTTCTACTTTTGGATCCATGCAGCAAAACAATTGCACCCCTGAGAGTCCCAAACACAGACATTTTTGCCTTACCCAAAACTTCGTTGGGTTAGAAATAGCATTTTTTTTCCTTCTAAAAAACAAATAAAAGGCCCTCATCATAAATGGCTGATAGTCCCTGGAGGTATGACAGTATCTTCATTTACACCATTTGCTCAGCCCAAGAAAGCTATTGTGTAGGCCATGGCCAGCTCCCACTGGGACTCTGCTGGTTCTAATATCTAAATACAACTACAGCTCACAGTGTCCTTCTGTCCACTGGAAAACATGTAATTTGGCATCTACCATGGATTGGCCACTTTGCTATCAGTCTTTATTGTTTTAAGCCTTATAATTATACCCCAAAACTAAAAATCATTTAAAGATCAATTTTTAAAAATCAGTATAAAAATTTTAGACCCATGCTTAACATGGATTTGAAATGACACTTAGTCAAATGAATATTCTGGTGTGTAATTTGGATAAGGGAAGCATGCCATTAGAGCTAGAGAGCACTCAACCTTAGAAACTAGTTATCTCTCCCTTCCTCTTCTGTCCTTTTCCAGAATCTGTCTCCAAGTCACCTCTCATCCCCTACACACAAATACACACTTAATCATAAACAGATCTGTAGAGCAGCCACTCAACTGCTACTCCATCATTAAGATCTATCACTGCACAGCATCTTAGGGTTATAATAAGATCTCCCCACACTTTGATGAATACCGATTCAGCAACTCTCACTCTTGCCCTCCCAAAAAATTCTTTCCTGGGGGAGGAAACAAAATTTCACCTTCTTTTTTATAACGACCCAACAGAGAAAATGAGATTGCCCAACACATTACATCTTCTTTTAGCAAAGCCACATGCTCCCTCTTGAGAAAGGATAGAAAATGAGCTGCCAGCTAAAAACTCCTAAAGAATGTCACAATTACAACTTTTTACTGGTGCTTCTAGTGACAGAGCTTCTGACCTAAGACAACTGAGACATGCAGATGCACTCCTAGTCTGCTCATTAGCCTAATGAGGATGGAGTCGGGCAAAGAGTTAATTTGACTAATTTAATCAGCATGTCCTTAGATGTGTCTACCGGGAGAACACCAAAGTGGCAGAGACAAACAGAAACACACCAAGGAGAGGGATTTGCAGAGTTGTGCTTAGGATTAGGCAGTCACACTGTGAGAATATAACAGCAAGAAAACTGGAAAGAGCCATAATGTTTGCTTACCTCAATCACATCATTTTATAGGGTCTAATGAGATTAAGAAATCATAAACATGAAATGTATTGTAAAGCGAGTAATATATGGAAAACATTTTATCCAATGCAAACTGCTACTATGTACGTGTATTCATAAAATACTCTTAAGTTGTTTTCCTAAAACAATATAGGAGAATTTTTTCCCTTTTCAAAATTTATTTTGAGACAGGGTCTCAATAAATTGCCCAGGCTGCCCTTGAACTTGTGATCATTCTGCCTCAGCCTCCCAAATTGCTAGGATTACAAGCATGAGCTGCCATGCTTGACAGTGTTTTCATCTTTTTAAAAAAATTGTTTTCATTTGTTTTAATTAATTATACATGATACTAGAATGCACTTTGATACATCATATATAATGGAATATAATTTCTTATTCTTTTGGTTGTACATAGGAAAATTTAAATAGTGAATAGATTATGTTTTTATAGAATAACTGCTACAAGTAAATTTCTTCCTTTCCTACCTCTTAAATTAAAAAAAAAAAAAAAGCCTGATTCTTTAGCTCTATGGACACACTTTAAATTCAATCATCTGTTAAGGATATACTTTGAAATTTTTATAACAATTTTTTCCCAAACTTTTCCTGTCTTTGAAGATGCTAGAAAAACAAAGCATTGATGAGTATTATTTGAAGATGAATATAAATTTCAATTTTACCAAATTTAGGGATTTTTCAGTGAAAACTTAGTGTGGATGATTTTTGTTTTTGATTAATGGCTTTCAATTTCTTTAAAGTTCTACCTTAAAATGAATACCATAAAATATCTATTTAATGTTGGCAGTGCTTCTCACAGCATGCCTTGATCTTACAATTAGAGATTAAGCCACAATTACTCTTCAGATTCAGTAATTCTAAGAGAGTTGATTGAGGGTTTTTCTGGACAATGGAATGTCATTTGCATTGATTATTTCATTATATTAATTTTCTCATCACTTTTCTTTTTTCTTTTTTTTTAAATGAGAACTCTATTAAGGATGCTTTTTCAACAGGCTCACGCAAATGGGTTTTTTTCTATTAAAGGAAAAAAAGGAAGAAAGGAAGGGCCTTATAGGGATACTAAGCCTCATAGCCTATAAATTGGTCCTGTTCTCTTTTTTTTTTGTTAGTAATCGTTTGTAGAATTAAAATGGGATGGTGAAATTTATATTTTGAGTCTGAGTATTATAAAATATTGATCTTTTGAAATGTCCCTCCTATTTGAAAGATATTGCTGCTATTCCAGCCCTCAGAACAGGCCATACATAATATCCCTTTTCTTTTTTATTTTTTCCATGTTTTTATTGGTGCATTATAGTTGTACATAATATCCCTTTTCTGTAAGTTTTCTCTCAAATGACTTTTCTCTGCTTAAATTATTAATGGAGATCTGATTATGTATACTAAGTATAAAGTTTATAATCCTGCAGGAGAGACATACATTAAATAAGTAAACAAATAAATGTGACTATAAAATATAAGTGCGAACCAGGGTAATAGCTGGTTTTATGAGAGAAAAAGGGATACTCAGTTTGTACATGAATGTGGCCAGGGAAGACCTGTTTGAGAGATTAAGAGCAGATACAAGTTAGCTAGGTGGGAGGACAGAGAGGATCAGACAAATTAACAGCATATGCAAAAGATCCTGAAGCAGGAAAGACAATGGTAGGTTCAAGGACTAGCAACCAAGGTCAGTATAGTTGAAATAAAGAGAAAATGGCACGAGATAAAGCTAGAAGAGTGGCCAGGGTCCATATGGGAAAGTGTTGAAGAGTGAAAGGGGAATTCAACATGGAATGGTGATGGATTGAATATAAGATAGGATTCCTCTGCTTCCTCCTGAAAGCCCATTATAAAATGACAGGCAAAAAATAATTTTTTTATTAAAGGCATAAATCCCCAGAAGCAAAGAGAGATGCAGAGGAAACAATAGTATTATTAGAGTCTGAAAAGCATGTAAAAGTGGTAACTGATTTATCAAATCTGAGAAAGCCTGCAGTAAAACTGAGAAGTTACCCAATTTACCAAGTTATCTGTGGAAGTTATCTATGGAAGTGGGGAAAAGATGAAGCTAAAAACAAAAATATCAGTTGAAAATCCATTCAAGGAGCACTTTGACTTGAAGGGATTCAGTATGGAGATGTAACTGCTGATAAAACTGTTGGAAAGACAGAAGAAACAAAGGCCAGGGAAAGCTATGGCTACTCCTGAGATTTGTTGTCAGCATTCAGAGTCAGGACATGTAAGAACTTCAGGAAATTGTCAGAGTTTACGACAGTTATCTGAAGCATCATAGGTGGTGATTGACAAGGAAACATTCTAAAGCTTCTGTAAAATTTTGTACTTGCTGAAGTCCATTGCCTATGGCTGCCAGAGAGCAATACCATTGTTTCTGCCTTTTTAAAAAGCCTTCCAAAACTTGTAGAGATGCCTGTCATTGGCAAAATTAATCTAGAATTTGATCACCAAGTGATTCTGGGAATGTAGTTTCTGCAGTGAGAGAAAGCACAGGAGAGACATAATAGAGGTCAGGAAGAAAGACCCATCAGTCCAGCAGAGAGCACCTCCCATATCTCACTCCCTATTGGTGCAACTGGGCATTGCCCTTCCCTTGGGCATAAGATGAGGTATAGATCCTATGGTCTCTGGACTGGAACTCTATACTCAGTTGATGGCTGGGATACAGTTCTTAAAACAGAGTAATGAAGAGAAAATTAACATAGCAAATCTTGAGACTCCTAGTTTTCTTCTCCCATTGAAATAAGGTTGATAGCCAGGTTTATTATCACTCAAGATATCTTGAAAAAGAGCTTTCTCTAGAGAACCTGACTAGCTCAAAAGAAAAGATCTTTAGAGAAACTGATAGCTAAGGTTTCCCTAGAAAAAGATCCTGTGGAGTCACTTTTTAGAGAAGCCCAGGGTGGCAAGTACACTCATAGGTATAAGGTTTTAAACAACTATTTAATGTCCCTCACTAAATATGAGCCAAGGATCAGCAGCCTTTGAGGAAGGCAACACATGAAAACCAGAAACTAAAATAAGCCAAAAAATGAACAACCCAAGGAAGACAGAGATTAAAGAGAAAAGAGTAAACTATTAGGAAAGAAAACTACCATTATCTGTCCTCAGAAAGAAAAAATACATTGAAATGGGAACAGAATGCTGTGTGTGTGTGTGTGTGTGTGTGTGTGTGTGTGTGTGCATGTGTGAATTAAAATATGACAGCAGAACCAAAAACCTTAATGGAAACTTCAGAAAATAGTTGCAAAAATATCTCAAAAATTAGAGTATATGGTCTGGGGAAGTATCCCCCAAAGACACATATGTTGAAGGCTTTTTGCCTGTCCGCTTTGCAAGTTTTAGAAGATGGAGCCTAATGAAAGGCAGTTTGGTCACTGGAGGCTTGCCCTTGAAGGGGATAATGTGACCCCAGCCTCTTCCTGTCTTTCTCTTTGCTTCTTGGTTGCCCTGAGATGAGCAGCTTCCTCTTCTATCTTGCTCTTCTACCATGATGCACCATGCTACCCAACTCTGCTGTTATAACATGAGAGTAACCAAATACAATATGTAAATGAATGAGCATGGCTATGTTCCAATAAAACTTTATCAACAAAAATAGGCAGTGTGCTGGATTTGGCCTAAAAGCAGTCATTTTCTAACTTCTGACTTATAAAAAAATCTGGAATCAGAATAACACCAAACTTTGCCATAAACAGAAGACTGGATGAATATTGTTCAATATTGTTAAAACTCTGAAGGAAATTTTCCATTCCTCAGATCTTCAGATTATGTTCAAGTAAAATACCAAGTCTACATAGAGACTGGAGTAGATCAGAAGGCTTTAGTAGAAATTGATCCAAGAAAATACTATTGAGAGAATATCAATTCAAAGGATACATTAATGACTAGCTTTGCAGGTTGTAGGTATGCATTTAGTACAAACCATTTAAAAATCTCCATATAAATTAAATAACTACTATTAACTTCAAAGAACAAAAATGTTATCTAAGGAAAATAAATTAATCATTGATCACTGTATTACTCAGTGTGGTCTCAGAGTCTTAATAAAACTGTACACGAATCCAATCAAAATTATGATAGAAGCCGGGCGTGGTGGCACAAGCCTGTAATCCCAGCACTTAGAGAGGCTAAGACAGGAAAATCACGAGTTCAAAGCCAGCCTCAGCAACGGTGAGGCACTAAGCAACTCAGTGAGACCCTGAGTTGGGATGGGGATGTGGCTCAGTGGTCGAGTGCCCCTGAGTTCAATCTCCAGTACCAAAAAAAAAAATTATGATAGAGTTGTGTTAGTCAGATTTTCATCACTGTGACAAATGCCCAAGAAAAACAACTCAGAAGGTGAAATATTTATTTTGGCTTGTAGTTTCAGAGGTTTCAGTCCATGGTATGGTGGCTCCTTTGCTTTGAATCTAAGGTAAGTTAGAACACCATGCTAGAAGGATGTGACAAAAGAAAGCTGCTCAGCTCATGACAGGTGGGAAGCAGAAAAAGAAGAAGGTAGCCAGGGACAAGATATAATCCTTAAGGGCATGCCCCCAGTGACCTGTTTCCTTTAACCATGTCCCACTTCCTACAATTTCTAATACTGCCTTCAAATTATTAATCCACTAATGAAGTCAGGGCCCTCATGATCTAGTCACTTCCCCAAAGCCCCACCTCTGCTACATTGGAGACCAATCATTCGACCCTTTGAGTCTTTGGGAGGATAATTCACATTCAAACCATAACAAAGCTACATCAGAAAGATGGGAGAAAGAATGGCAGTATGTGGTAAGTGATGCATCTTTGTTTTCCCTGTGATAATACATAATGCTTAAACAGTAAAAATAGTTAGTGCTATAAACATTTAACTTAGAATTTCAGAGACAAATACCAAACAAGGCAATTACAAAAATTGAATATGTTTGTCTCTGGGTATTCTGGACTAAGAGTAGTTTTAACAAACCTTGTATAACAATTTGCCTCTTAAAGTATGTACATATATAAAACTTTGATTTAAAAAACATTTAAGTTTTAAGAATAATGCATACTTTTGCATCAATAGGAAAATAACCAATGGTGTATTTAACCAATGGATTTTGTGTGGTAGCTCTTAAAGTAATGAAATGGAGCTTGTATATTTCAAGATGGATAAAACTCAAATAACAATGCTGAGTAAAAAGCACAAAGCAAATTGAAGAAAGAGATGTAGTGTATGGTAGACCTCTAAAAAGTTTTAAAAACATGAAAAAGCAATACTATATTTTATTAATACATGCATACATACATACTAAAGAATAAAAACTTGCATGGGAAAAATAAAGAAGCAACTCAGAATATAGTTGCCTCCTGGAGGGAGGACAATGAGTGGTCTTGAAGTGCTTCCAGTCTTCTGTTTTGTTTTTCTAAACATAATTTCTCCTAAGCAAATGAGGTGAAATAATACAGTTAGGCAAAGCAGGAAGAAAAAGTTCAAGATGCAAGAAAGAGAAGGAGAAATATGAGGAGCAACAATAACATTAAAATCAAAGATATATTCCTATTTCTGACAACACTTCATCCATGCATATAGGCTCTTGCTTTCTCTTGTCTTTCTGTTTTGTTTTGTTTGCTCATTTGTTATACTAGCTTACCAGCATGATCTTGCAATGACCAGGTGTGCCCCTAGTTAACTAGAGTCCAGCTCAGCCAAGCTTCCTAGGCAAGTTGGTTATACATGGACTTTCCCTCTTCTTTTGAAAGAAGATTTTAGAAAACTAAAGTTTTCTCTTTTCTTTTAAGTAACAAAGCCTCGGTAGGAGACATTTGGTGTTATCAATTATAATCGTTTCCTACTTCAGCCCACCATGCAGTGATGTCTTTGGAGAAGGAGAGCTATAATGAAAAGCACTGTAGGACTTGAAGCAGTTTGCCTATTGAACATAGCATGAAGTAGGTATTTTCAGTATTGGTTCAGTCATACCACAATGTCATCGGGAGCCAGGCCTCTTCTACACTGGCATCCTGAGAGTGCAGACTCAGTCCTCAGATTTGCCCCTGTGCAGTCCAGCAGGGGTTGCTGCAGCCCCAGTGTTGGTCCAAAGAAAACAGTTGTTTCTGTAGATACGTCTGTTTTATTATAAGGGAAACCTCTTCCAGGTTATTATATCTTCAAATTGCATAGAGGTGAGAGAGTCTCTTTTTCATAAGGGCATTAATCCCACTCAGGAGGGTTCTGGCTCATGACCTTATAGCCTCTCAAAGGCTGCACCTCCTGATACCATCACATTGGAGGTGAACATTTATTTTTTCTTTTCTTTTTGCAGTACTGAAGATTGAACCCCAGGCCTTGCATATGCTATGCAAATGCTCTACTGCTTAGCTATATCTTTAACTCTTCTTAAAATTTATATTTTGAGACAGGGTCTTAACTAAATTGCCCAGGCTAACCTTGAACTTTAGATCCTCTTGCCTCAGCCCCTTGAGTACCTGGGAACTACAGGCATGTGCCACCACACCTGGCTAGAATTTCAGTATAAGAATTGAGGGTGAGGGCACAACAGTCAATAGATTGAATGTATGCAAATCAAGCAGATGCTTCTCCAGGCTGCATTCACCAGGGTTGGATCTCATGCTGTAAGGGCAAAGGGGATGGAGAAATGAGAAAGTGGGATTCTCAGTCTCTAGAGTAGGAGTGGACGCAGCCATGCTCAGTAAAAGGGGCAGCAATGCCTCCCAGAGGCAGCTTTATCCAGAAGGAAAAACAGTACCAAAATGGAAATATCTGTGGTTCCAGGTGGACTCAATGGCCCCCAATAGATACAGCAGGGTTAGCACAGAAGGAAACCAAGCTGCACTGTTTTAAATGATAGCTGTTATCCATGTGTGGCTCTTTAAACTAAAATCAAGTGAAATTCAGATCCTCAATCTCACTAGGCACATTTCAAGAGTGTAATAATCACTTGTGGGCAGTGGCTACCCTACTGGACATCATAGATCAAGAACTTTCCAATTTTACAGAAAGTTCACTGGACAGTGCTGGGCTTGGGCTACGGGAAGAACTTTTAAAATGACAAATCTACATATATAAGAATAGAATTAGGTTAAAGCTCATCTGCAAGCATCTCCAGGGAGACCTCTGGCCAAGATAGGAATGAAATATACTGGCTAATGATTTATAATGTGCTGTTTAAAGCTTGAAAGTCCCCTTGGAGATACCCAATGCCAGCTTGTCTACATTGTTTAGTGAAAATATCTAGATTGATGGTCCACACATGGTTTACCTGGTTGCTCAGCCTGATGCTGGCTATTTTATCCATGATATAAAAGACCTCCCAGTAAACTTGTGCTTCATCTTCCTTGAGACAGACAACTCATAACCATGCTGGCAAATCACGATCCTGAGATGGAACATGTTCTGTGCAACTGAGAGAAAACTCTGGAAAACTGTGTTCAGGTGTTTCAGGCCTTCATGATGTTGCTTTCTGCCTTCTTGCTCCTGGTGCTGTGTATCCTTTGCCTGTCATAAATCTTTCATGAGTTTATCTTGTTAAGAGTCCTGCGAGTCCTTTCAATTATCTGACCCTGAGTAATTGCTGCACTCCATGGTGGCCAGTCAGATTAACACACATGAAACATACCCTGGACACTGCCAGAAATAACTGCATTGAACTTGACAAAGCTCTGAGGTCCTGCACTAGCAGGGGTAAGCATGAAACACCATCATATTTTTTATATTTTGTTGTTCTTGTTCACTCATACATGTTAGGAGAGAGTTTTAAATTAAGTGATAGAATTTGACATGAATATAAATCAGAGAGATCATCTGTATTCAAGTCTTTGAAAAGATTGTTTTATTCCTTCAACCTCAGTTTTCTCTTCTGCAACATGGGAAATAATTTAGAACTCACATTGTAGGTCTGCTTGAGGGTTAATTTATATAATACATGCAATGAGCAAACATAATGTTGAACATGTAGTAAGAACTCCATAAATGTGAGCTCTTATTAATACTCTTTCCAAATAGATATCTGTTAAATATGAATATTTATGAGAAGTCTGGGTAATGCATTACCTTAAATATCTTATTACCTTAGATTTTCATTTTATTTAGTAATGATGTCTCAATTACTTTCCAATTTTGCATCTATTTTGTTTTCCTTTAAATGATACTTTACATAAACACATGCTATACTCTGAGTAGAAATCTACATCTTCCAACTCCAAATATAATATTTTCATAAGTTCCATTGATGAACTTAGTTTTATTAAAAATTCTATATTTTTATTCTATGCATGGCACTTGCTCAGTGGGAAAATCATGATGTAATTGGTAGGTCACTAACTCAAATTTCTTTCCCTGGTGGTTAATCATGGTTTCTGATCCCAACAGCATAAATGGTTCCAGCAGTTTGCTGGTCCCTTTACAGTGAGATCTCACAGCTAGCAAATGATAGAACCAGCACTCAAATCCAGTCAGACCCATATAAATGTTGAAACTGCAAGAATGTATAGAATAACTTCATATTTTTGAAGAGCATATCGTTTATAATAACAGACTGTGAAGAGATAATGAAAAAATTATGAGATTACTCAAACTAATTTATAGGACAATGCTTCAAGAGGGGCAAAAAAATATATGGGATATTCTTCCTACCATGAAAGAACTTGGACCCAGCTAGATACTGTTCAAGGTTGTTTAAGTCACATGAAGCAGAAACCTATTCAAGATATTTAAAATGAAATAGTGATTTGTCATAGAGATGTCTCAAAGAAGGAAGCATGACTGAGCCTCTGTAAACTAGAATTGGAAAGTGGAATGGTGTTAGCTGAGGCAGGTGCTTAAATCTTTTCCTCATGTGGCAAGCTCTTCAATCTTAAGCTTCCTTGGGTGCTTTGCTCTGAATTCCTGTCTGCTTCACCTGGCTTTCTCTTCCTGTATTTCCGAACACGGCCCACCATGACCTGACTCTTAATTCCATGACTTTGTGCTACTGACACTCATCTCCCATTTCTGTGAAGCAGCAACCTCCTGGCCATTACAGTCAGTCTTCACTGCTTGCCTTTGGTGCAAAAGTTCACCTGTAGTGAATTTGGCAGGTGATTTGTGAGTACATGTAACCTAGAGTTCATGGTTCTGTGGAAAAGTAAGGATGTGCAAACATACCCTTTATACACGTGTATCAGTCAGCATTTTCTAGAGGAACAGAAGCAGTATCCATATACAGGCATAATAAAATGCACTGTTGTAAAAGGTCAACTGTGGGTTAACTGAGGAGTACTTTGGTGTCCATATTAGAGGGAACAGATCTGATCCTAGAGCAACTTTAGATAAAACTTAGTGTTAAGCTATTTCCTTTTTGAAGTACATGAAGAAAAGTTTTGATCTCAGGGCTATTTGAAGAGGGGTCTTGAGTGGTCCAGGATTTGCAAAAAGGTAGGATGATATAGTATATTCTACTTCTAAGATGCCATCCTTAGGAACACATAAAATGAAGAACCAAGATTTATGTACAAAATATCTGTGGCAGTGCTACAAATAAAATGAAAAACCGAAAGTGATTTAAACACCTAACATGAGGTTCATTAATAAATTATGTATGTCCAGATGTTGTACCATTCAGAAGAATGTTTTCAGAGAACATTTAGACATAAGAGGGAGGGGAAATGGAGTTGCTCATTATATATTAAATGTAATATTTAAGCATAAACCTGGATGTTCATAATTATGATGTTGCTAAAATTCAAACATTAAATCTTGGTTTTGAAATTTTTTAGCATCAATTTTCACTTCTTAAAATGCAGGATGTTAGAATTATTGTTTATATTTTTTAAAATATTTATTATAACAAGCAAAGATTGATATCTAGCATATGTGTTCTCAATGTAAAGCAAATGCTAAGCTACTGTAGCAAAGAGGCACACAAAATACAATGACTTGAATAAGAAAGAGGTTTATTCCTCACCCAAGTAATCATCTGGCTGGTTTTGGCTTGAGTAATTTCACTCCATAAGGTCATTCAAGGAACCAGGATTATTTTATCTAGCACTCTACCTTCCTCTGAGTGACTTTTCTTTCCTGCATGATTAAAGCTGAGTTAGCACTCTGTCCCTATTCTAGCCTACAGGAGAGGGAAAATAGAGAAAACTCAACTAAGGATGTATAGTAAAAGCTGTTCATATCACTTCTGTTCATATCCCATTACCCAAGATACAGTCACATGGTCACACCTCACTGTAAGGGAAGCCAGGAAATAGTGGGATAGGTGTGCTCCATGATTTAAGGAGAGAAAGGATACTCATAGACCATAGTCTCTTCCACATCTATTAGAACATCATGGGTCCTCAGAGGTCCTTTCCTAATGGCTCCAAAATAATGTAAACTGTTGTTCTTGTCGTTTTGTCCTTTTATCAGTAGTGGAAATTCGCTGTGGTGGTCAATGGGTTTAATTGTGCAACTAGATAATCGAACAGAGCAAAGACAAATCTCAGACAACAAACTAGATAGGAAAATGTAATCATATTCCTTTATTACCTCTGAATCTTTTAAATCGGACTCCAAGCTGCCTGCAGTCTGGCTAGAGAGAAATTCAGTCCTGAGCATAACTGGACTCTTCTTCCAAGACTATGTCAAGACCTCTACTCAGCCCTATGGCTTCACTTGTCAGTGCACCTTAGGTGCTTAGAGCCTTTAAGTGCCGATCTATGCTTTTTCCATGCTGTGCACAGAGCACAGCAACATTGTTGAAGCCACACAGGTGCCTAACACAGGCCTTTCCCGCATCCTAGCACAGCCAGGTCCCAGGACCCTTGCAGGCAGGGCCTCCAAGTCTTTTTTTTTTTTTTTAATCTTCCTTGTTTTAGATAAACTTTTCTTCTCTTCCCCAGGAATGTTCTCGAAACATTGCATGGCTAAAGTCCAAAGTAACCTTAAGAATGACAGAAAATGTCCAGGCGCAGTGGTGCATGCCTGTATTTCCAACAACTTGGGAGGCTGAGGCAGGAGGATTGCAAATTGGAGACTAGCCTCAGCAATTTATTAAGGTGAGACCCAGTCTCAAAAGAATAAATGAAAAGGACTGGGGATGTGACTCAGTGGTTAAGTGCCTCTGGGTTCAATCCACAGTATCAATAAAAAGGAATGACAGAAAATGCTTTCATCCTCAAACAAGTTCTTCTTTCCTCTCTACAAAATTTCCCCTACTTGGAATGGAAGAAAAGAAGGTAATGACAGCAAATAAAAGCACACCCAATCACCTCAAAATCATCCTGAGATGAAAATCAATTCCCCAATTCTGCTGGCAAGTGAGATAGGAGTTCTCTGCTTCTGCTGGCAGGTAGCGTCTGTATAAGGTTGCAGGCCTCTACAGCCCAGAAGTGTTGCAGCTTTTAATGGTGGGCCATGCCCTCCAGTGTTGCAGCAGACCCCAGCAGCTCACCATCAATTTCTTCTTTCTGGGTTCTTGTCTCATGAATTCAAAGAATGAAATCCACAGAGCAGGGTGAGTGAGGAGTGTACGAGTAGGATTTATTGAAGAATAGAAACAAGAACAGAACCTAATAGCAAGTTTTTGCCATCTGAATATGCTAATCTGTATGTGCTAATCTAGCATAGCACTTGGGTCCCTGCTACTCGTCCAAGATTATGCTAATTAGGGTTTGGAAAAGTACTAATGCTATTGGTAAACTCCTGAGTCTGAACTCTCCATTCAGGTTTGCCTCACTTCCATTTGCTCCCCTTAGGTCAGGAAGCTGGAAGTGGGAGGTTGAGGTTGTTAGATTGTCTTCAGTTCTTTGCAGGTTCCAGGCTGCAGTGCTGTATGGAGCAGGCTTCTGCAGCAGGTGTAAGTGCCCACACCTGGCCCCTGAAGGGTGACAGGTTGGCTACCTCGGCTTGCAGAGCCTCAGGCCCACAACACCTGCATGGTGGGCTCCACACCCCTGCACACCACACTTAGCCCATGTTCCAATGCACCCAGGCCAGCATTCCACTGCACTGCTGCTTGGCTGCCACTTCTCAGCAGGGACCTATAGGCTGGCTGTGTGTCTTGGAAGCCTGGGACCTGTGTCACTGTCACCAATGTGATAGAATTATATGCAAAATTAGAACTGATGTGCTTTGGCACATGAACTACCTATTTTTGAATGTCAGAGATTTTCTTTTTCTTCCTCTTGATTTGTAGTTCACTGGTTAGAGTTTGGAGAGTCAAAAAGGTCAGATAACTTCCACCTAAGTATTGTCTCCCTGTATGAATTTCAAGGATAAAAGAAAACTGCAGTCAGAGGAAAAGTTTGCATATTTAACTGCTGTACCTACAAAGTTTGCCCATGGCTTAAAATAAAGAATCTGGATGCTATCCTAAAGCTTGGAAGGTATTTATTAATTACCAAACCTTCAGCATCTAATGGGTGTGGAATAGTGTAGGGGACTTGAGAGAACAAATAAGAGAGAAGGGAGGGGAAAATAAATTTCACCCAAATTACGCCTAGGATCAGTGAGCGGGCTTCTTCCTTCTTTCCTCCCATTCTTTTGGTGGCTTCCTACCCACAATCACCACTTGAAAATATAAAACTGTCCCTCAGAATCATCTGTTTGACAATAAACCCTCCTTATTCTTCATTTTTTTGCCTACCTAATTTCCCAAACATCAACATTTCAAATTTTTAGAAATATTTGACATTTTACCTGTTGATTTAACACAGCTGGTAATATACTTTTTAAGAAAACTCATTTTAACACAGTGAAAACATGGAAAGAAGCAGTATGCAACCAATCTCTGCTCAAAGGGGACTGCCTCTCACAGACACCTGGAAGGGCTCTCACATCAAGGGGACAGGGGAAAGGACCTGAGTGCTTCAGTATCAGAGAAAACTTTCTCTATATCTTTACTTTTTCCTGAACACGAAGAAGTGTTGTAGCAACTTTCCAAGATGCTATGGTTGATGTCTTTATTAATGATCTTGCAAAGACAGCAAATTGTACTCAACTGAAGTTTGCAGATGATGCTAAATTAAGAGCTGTTGCTAATACCAGTAGGGACAACCTACTAATAAACTTGTGATACATAAAAGGGAAGGAAGAAAAGGGAAATATATGAAATATCTGAAAGGGATATGGAACATGTACATTTTTGTAATGTTATATGAAAGCTAACATCCCCCTCAAAGAGGAGACATATTTTAGGGTAAATATAAAGATGTTGCTGCATGGAGAGAAGTTGTCCCTTCCTCCTATCTCTGATAGGATTAACTTGGAACAGTACATCCAGTTGGCAGCTCTGTATTCAACCTAGTAAAGTCTGAGAGTAGAAAATAAAGCTACACTGAGAATCATGGAGGGTAATGCAAACAGAAAGGTTAATAGGGATAAATATTTATAATTTCCAGGCTAAAGAAAAATCTGCAATTATTTGAAAGATACAAACACTACAATGAAGACAATTATTTAGCCTAGGAAAAGGTTTATGACTAGAAATAATGAAGTTAAATATGACTTTATTTCAACAAGATCAGAAAACTTTTTTTCCAGACACAAAAGCTATTAGATTTAAACAGTAGAAGCAAAGAACATCCTTCCAGAACCTTTCTTTCTGGGGGTCAGAAGTATTGAAAAGGGTTATAAGATAGTTAAGAAAAAGCACTGTCCCACTAGTGAGCAGAGAAGCAGGGAAAACAGAGACCTGGAGCTCATCACTACCAATAGCTCCTGGGGGCCTTGAGATGAGGACTCTGGGCCCAGGCTCATAAGCCAGAATGTGTTACAAGCAAGAAGGAAGACCATAGTTCCAGAACTGCTCCTTCTAGTCTTGGGAAGGATGAGCAGAAAAGACTACAGTCATACATAATAGAAATACTGAGAAGAGATCTCTGATACATATTCCTGATATCCTATAAGAATTAATTCTGTGATGGCATGAAGCCTATCCATCACAGCAGCATGGGTAATAAATGAATGTCTTCTATGAATCTTGATTCTTTCTGACAATGAACTTACAGTGCAGCTGTAACTTACTCTCATACCTGACAAGTTCTCCTCCCATCTCTTCTGGTAGTTTGGAGGATTACATGATAGAACTGCTAGAGGAAAGAACTTGCTGCACACAATCCTTCTGACCAAATGTGTGGGTTTTCCACACCAAGAATTCTCCAGTTCTCTGTGGAAACAAAATGATGTCCTATGATTTAAATCAATTCTGATATTAATTACCCAGGGTTATTGCAGATCCCATAGGTTAAGAGCATAGTTGCACAAGACTGTCTCATACCTTAATATGTCAATTACAAGTAGTTAGTCCCCAGGTTACTCACACTTCTGTTAGACTTGGCTGCAGATTGAGGGTTCCCATGACCCCCTCTTCAGTTTAGTTATTGTCTATAATGCCTCACAGAACTCAGGGAAACACTTTACTTGCACTTACCAGTTTTAATGGATATTCAAAAGCATAGAATTGAATAGCCAGATGGAGAGGTGCACAGGATAAGGTCCAGAAGAACTCTGAGTGCATGAGCTGCTGTCCCCTTGGAATTTGGGGTGAGCACCCCAACATGGATGTATTCATGAATACAAAAATCTCTCACAACCCTTTTGGTTAGGGTCTTATGGAAGATTCATTATGTAGCCATGATTGATTAAGTCATTGGCCATTGGTAATTAACTCAATCTCCCAAGAGGTTGGGGAAGGGGCTGAAAGTTCTGACTCTCTTTCGTGGGGAGGAGCTGGGTACTGGGAACTGAACCCAGAGGCTCTTTACCACTGAGGTACATCTCCAACCCTTTGGTTTTTTTATTTTAAGATATGTCTTACTAAATTGCTTAGGGCCTCGCTAAGTTGCTGAGGTTGGCCTTGAACTTGAGATCCTCCTGCCTTAGCCTCACATGCCACTGGGATTATAGGCATGAGTCACTGTACCTAGCCTGACTCTTTATTTACAGAGTTGATTCCTCTGGTAATCAGCCCCCACCCTGAAGTTATCTAGGTGCCCATGAAGAATCACATCATGAACATAAAGTCAAGTATGATTGAAAGGGATTAATTTTTTAGACTCCAGAATGTGGAATTTTTATGTTTAAATGTTTTGTTTATTTGTTAGTTTGGTTATTTTAGATAGGGGCTAATTGTCACTCAGGAAAATTCAAGGTTTTAGAACTCTGCACAAGAAACCAGAAATGAAAACCAAATAGATATGTCTTGTTATAACATGGAGCACAGCATTGCTGGAAAAGACTTAGCTCTAATATATCATAAGTTACTTAAATTGTGTGAAGATCAGTTTTTGCACTATGAATTGGGTATTATAATATTATCTAAAAACGACATTTGCTTATATTTCTGAGATCCAGGAATTTTACTGGTTGCCTAAATAAGCTGGAGTTTCATAAGCAGGGTAAGAGATAGACAGTGGATGGTATACCAGGCAGAGTTCTTGATTATCAGCAAGAAAATTCAACTCTGGTGAAGAAGCAGGAAAGGACTTTGTGGAAAGGATACTACACAGATAAATGGCTTAGGCTAACCATCTATCAGCATTGCTCAAACCTCACCACCAAAACCACTGGTACCTCATGGAGATAGTCATTATGGCCATCCACAAGAAAGTTTCCACCTTCAGATATTGCATTCACACATCTTCCAGAAACTCAACTTGACCACAACCATAGCTTTCATTATCACTCTCAACACTTTTGGGACCTCACTTTGACCCTGCAGCACTGCCAGTTATAATAAACAAACACCCAGGCGGTTATCTTCTGTCAAATAAATTCTTCTCAGAACCTCCTTCCTTGTGCTGTTCTGTTCCAAACCAAAGTCTCACATGTACCACTAGCAGGATCAAGATCACTGGCTGTGTCCTAACTGCAAAGTAATCTGGGAAAGTGGGTGTTGTGACTTCTACATTAGGTGGCAGGACATAGGAGGCCAAATTTTTTCCCAAAGTGAGAAGTTTGCCAGAGTTGCTTGGCAGCCCCATAACATGACCAGTGTCCACTCAAGGATTTGGCTGCCAAACCCTAACATACACATATGTTGTCCATCTTAAAATTAACTAGCAACAGGTTTAGCAACTGCAGAAC
This sequence comes from Geosciurus inauris, assembly GCA_004024805.1. NCBI lineage: Eukaryota > Metazoa > Chordata > Mammalia > Rodentia > Sciuridae > Geosciurus > Geosciurus inauris. The sequence continues at coordinate 64,521 of PVHX01004492.1, read as the reverse complement.
ACAAAATTCTGCAACCTAATATATCCCTCATAGGAGCCATCTTCCAAAAAGGAGAGTGAATGTCAATTGCTACTCCCTCCAACTCCAACTCCAAGATCTCTGTGTAAGGTACACTCCTCTATAAATTTCACAATTCTGTATGGACAGTCTTTAAATTAGGAACTATATGATAAACTTCACTCAATGTAAACAAATATGAAAGGTAAGCGGAGAGCAGGAAAATTAGAACATATGAATACATGCATGCAATAGGAAGAAAATATAAGCACAACAGGCTTTATCTCTGAACTAGACACAAGTTTGTAATACTTTTTATGTCCTTTCTCTTCTACTTATTCCATATCCCCATTGTCATTGGTATGTACCTCAACTGGTCAGAGTCCTTTACCTAGTGGCATAATTTTATTCCCAAAACATGTAAGCCCTTGGTAGTCTTGCCTACAGAGAGTTGCTGCAATTTTCTTTATCATTGGATAAGGAAAAACTAGGAGACCTCACAGAGGATTCCCTAGGATCCATGTAGAATCTCTCTTGTCTTTATTGTACAACAATGCCATTTCCCATCAATAATAGGGATCAATCACCTCAGTAAACATGGAACTGTTTTTTCTGCCTGTTTTTTTTTCTTTTTTGGTACCATGGATTGAACTCAGGGGTACTCAACCACTGAGCCACATCCCCAGCCCTATTTTTTTTGTGTGTTTTATGTAGAGACAGGGTCTCACTGAGTTGCTTAGCTCCTCACCTTTGCTGAGGCTGGGTTTGAACCCCCGGTTCTCTTGTGTCAGGCTCCCAAATTGCTGGGATTACAGGCGTGCACTACCACATCAAGCTTTCCTGCCTGTTTTTCAGAAGCAAGAAGAGTGCTAGGTGGCCAGCTTATGATCTCAGCTTCCAACATGGTTGCATTTCTTGACATCAACCTTTCTGTCATGGTTACTAACACACTTGAGCCATAAAATTCCAAAGACATGAGAAGAGGAAACCAAGGCTGATGGAGCACTTTGGTTATAGAGCTATGTTAAACTGTTCCTCCATGCAAAAATAGAGAAATCATCTGTCAACCCTTGCCAGAATTTGATCATGCTGGTAGCATAACTGCTGACTTTTGGCCTCCAGAACTATGAGAAATAAGTTCGCACTATTGAAAAGCCACAGTTCATGGTATTTGGTTATTGCAGCCTGAGCTAAGACTTGTAAAGTGAGATGTACCACCCACACTTCTACCCTTTGTTTTCTGGACTCCTGTGTCCTGGCTAGGGAGGAAGGAGGACCCCAACTGGTCAAATCAAATTTATATTTCTAAAACATTTGGGCTGCACACAGAGCAATTACCCTACCAGAGTTGGAATTGAGTCTTCAATGGACACTTCCACTGAGTTTTTAGGCCAGATGCTTCTGGATGGTGGAGTACACAGTAGCATGAGTGAATCTTATAACATAGCACATTGGCTTATTTTTTCTTTGAAATAAATTCTTTGTTCAAAGAATTTTATTCTCCAGCTCAGAAGTTATGAAAAGGCAATCATCTCCCATTACCTAATGAGGTGGCCTTTGGGATCCTGCCTCCATGCAATTCTCCTTTACTCTCTTCTAGACAGTTTGGAGAGCCAGAAGACACGATTTTTCAGATTCCTCAGAATTACACATAATCATAAAAGAGGCATCCTAGCCTACCGACTTCACTATTTTATATTCAACCCTCTTTTGCCTTACCCAGATAGAAGCCTCATTCCTACCTAAAATGCCCACAGCAATCTTTTCTCCACTCAATTCCCACGCACACACGCATAGAAATGTTAGCACATACAGAAAGGAAAAATTCAACAAACCTTGGAAATATTAAATTAAATCATTCTTTCTAACATTAAAAATATCAGGTTTTTTTCATTGTCTTTAAAAGATCAAGCTTTGATTATTTAACTGAAAAATTGGTGAATTTAGGTGTCAGGGAAAGTATTTACAAATTCCCCCACACAGTCTTTACAAATTTTCTCAGTTTCAGCCTCTATTTAATATCTTTTTTTTAAATGAAGATCTTTTCTCACATCCAGAATCTTATTAAATAGGCAATGTTAACTGATCATTTAGAAGTGTTTATCTGTCTGCACACCTCTGTATGTGCTTTATAGTGTTAGGTTTAAATGTATATTTTCAAGAAAAGATTGAATTCTACATTTTATCCCCATCAGATATCTGTTATAATTATTGTTATTATTGTTTTACTCTTATAAAATCTGTGTTGACAAATTTTATGACTGTGATCTTTAGTAATAAATCCATAATAAAATAATCATTTCTATAATCTGATATCATTCAAAAACTTTGAAACTTAGGGTTAAATATTCTCAATAGACTATCAAACATCTGTTTTTACTAATAACATGGTTCCTTTGAAAAGATCTAGAATGGCTTAAAATTTCAGTGAAGATATTTTGAGTCATAAATGGGAATGCACAAAAGGACAAGCAATTTATTGAAAATAGCATGTGATTAGAAGTGGTCTAGAATGGAAGAAATTTTTCTGAGAATAAAAGGAGTGATTGGAACACATACACACACACACACACGCACGCACAATTTTCTCTTATATATTAGTTCTTAGTCTTTTGGGAATGTTTAATAATAATCTAGGTACAGCCATGGACTTTTTCCCCTAACTGAAAACCCACAGGTCCATGGAACACACAGTGTCCGTGAACCCCAAGATAAGCTCCCATCTCTAAGGAATATTATTAGATAATTAATCTAAATTTAAACACCCTCTGGCTCCCCTATGCACATGGTCAAAGCCCTACTTGGTAAAACTTAGTCTTCATCCTGAAGTAGAAATAAGATCGGGTACCATCGGTGGTTTAACCTTTTATCCAATACAGCACAACAGCAAAAGGGAATGAGTGAGTGACAGAAGCAAGACAGCTCATCATTGGTGTGACTATGTAAGAATACTTATGGGGCATGGTTTGAAGAACATCATTCTTGTAAGAAGAGGCAGCCTGAGCCAAGACAGGATACATGAAGCATCTAGCTGTCTGTGGCAAATTACACATGTGAAGTGGCAGTGCAAGGTGATCCCTGCAGTGGGTGGTGGGCAGGATCTTGTGTATGTTATGACAACTTGATTCTGTGGAGAGAGGGTTTGGAATGGTAGAGCAATTGGCAGCATCGAATGTCAGACATCAATTGCCATGGCCATCCTCGAGTAAGAGATACCATGACAGATAGTGGCAGAAGTCCAGGAGAAAAGTTATCAGACACTGGACGAGGCAGTGAGAGTGGACACAACAAGAAGAAAAAAAGTGAGAAACAGAGGGACCTGATGCAGGGCTAGAGCATGGAGATTATAGAAATGAAAATGGCAACACGTCTCCCTTGCTTAGGGTACTTATACTGTAAACAGGATTTAAATTGCAGAATGAACAGCTTTAACATCTCAGGACCACTCCAGTAGGGCCTTAGGTAGGTGAATATAGTAGTGTGAGGGGAGAAAACTTTTCCTTCCACTCACTTGAGCTGACACCCACTAAAGCTTGAGAACAGAAATATCGGAAGTGAGATAAAGAAAGGAAAATAATTAAATTAAATTTCCTCGTAGTCCAAGTAACTTACATGTGTGTGCACACGTGAACACATATAGATTGAGCCCCAGAGGTGGAGGGAGTGATTGCGGAAGAGTCTGGTGAGGGTCAGAAAATCCTACCAGTGTCACACACACATGATCTGTGTATCCAGGATTCTCGCCAGAGTAGAATACACGTACATTATCATCAAGTGCCTAAAGTATGTTTTCTTTGATTTTCAATATGTATCCTTTTATATTGAAAAATTTACTTACTCTAGTGAAATCATGGCTTGTTATTCATATGCCTGATTCTGCTTCGCTGAATTTTGACTCTATAACTGATATATTTGGGGGGTCTTTTCTAATTTCTGACAAATTCTCTCTTCCTATCTACTTCAGATCACTGATGAACAAAAGATAGGAAGAACCAAAAAGGAAAAAGAGAGGAAAAGACTCTGTGTCTGAATGTGATCTGAACTGGTATTGAGTATAGATGGTTATATCAGGGTCTTCTGTTCATTTGCCTTCTCTCCATTAAAGTGATGGACTCAAGTAGGGGCTGCAGAGAGTTAGTTACACAAACACACACACAAATCTTTACTGGTGCTTCCATCCAGCAATCCATACAAAAATCAAGAGGAAGAAATAAAACCATGTTTGTTTCCTTGCTAAATCCAAATAAGTCTTCCAGGTCCCCTCCTCCAACTAGTTTCCTGTTCCTAAGACCCTCCTATTAGGTTGAACCTTCTATTATGTTCTTTGTCAAGAAAAACTGACTGTCATCAGTTTTACATGATTCAACTTAATATGTAGAAATTCTGGAACCAGAAGTTTGTCCCTGTAATCAGCAGGAAGGAAAACAAGTTAAGCCATGTTTCCTGCTAGCGCCACCTGCTGTATATCTCTGAGAATCCCCAGTTCTTCCTTCTCTATCCGAGAACTCTTCCCTTAAAGTCCATGTTGGTTTGGAGGAGAAATGTCAAGGAATTCAGAAAAACTTAGTGACTTTTTTGAAAAAGATAAAATACAAGCCATCTGTAATCCAGCTTGTGTCAGGACTTCCCAGATCCACACCATCTATGGCCACAGTGGTCCTTTTGTGCTGAGGATATAGTACCATCAGAATCTAGATGGATAGCTTCAGTTTCTAGGCCCTTCCATTCATTTGGCATTTAGGGTAGGTGTCCCAGTGTGATAATTATGAGACGCAATAGGAGGAAGAATACTCGCCCTTTCAACTTGAGCTTGGGTAGATATTTAAGGCATTCTCCTGGCCTCGTTAAGAAAGATCCCTCCCTGCTTGTATGGGAGTGGTGTGAAGAATATGGATTATATAAAATGTAACCAACAAGAGAAAACTAAAGAATCCAAACTCTGGAAACACTGCTGTAAAAATTCGTATCTGCCTTTAATGATCAATAGCTTACACTGGCATGCCAACTCTCATTGCAGGCGCTGTACGCCTGCAAACTATGATACAATCAAGCTTTCATTTATATTTATGTGACCAGGAGGACTTTGTATTTGATGATTTTAAAAGATGCATGGACTCAGCTCTGTTTAATTCTGATATATTGGTCTATTATCTATAAGAGGCCATTGGCTAAATTGAACTATTCACATGAGGGTCCATGATGGAAATTTATCAGGATGATAGGGAAATATTCAGATTTAGGTTTTCTTCAACAGTAAAATTTGAAGACTATAAGCACATTGTGCTTCCAAACGACCAACAGAACTAGATTTAAGAGGACCTTATTGTAAAACAAATGCATTATTAAAATAGTTTGTTATGCTGCATTAAAAGAGAAGCAGCTTAACAATTGATGGAGCAGGAGAGATTGGATGCACAGAATTGCAGCTGATGAAACTGCAGTCTCCACAAGTCCAATTCAGCAAGGCTGGAGGAGGTCCCTAATGGTGAGGGAAACTGGTATATCTGGGTGGCCTGTCACTATCAGAATTAAGTTTTATTTTGTTTGAGTAATAAAATGTTTATTGAACTTCTGTCACCACTAATTCAATCTAGATGGATCACTTCAGTTTCTAGGCCCTTCCATTCATTTGGCATTAGGGTAGGTGTCCCAGTGTGATAATTATGATGGGCATGGATTTTCAAAGAGGATACTCATGGTCACCACTCTGAGAAACCTGACAGGGCAGAGAGAAAATACACAGATATACTAATTGATACAACATAATAATTTAATAATCTTCTTGAAGGAGTTAAGAAGAAACCGAAAATTACTAGTTCCCAGTAGGAATTTCAATGATATTAAACAAAGGTATTGCAGGTACTATAAATGCCAATGAGCATGCCCTGCTCTCAATATCATCATTGTGATGATGTCCTGTTAAGGGGAAGGATGTGTGTCTGTCATTATTGTTTCAAGTATTGCCACTGGGCTTGCAGTAAGTCATTTCTGTGTATGATCAGTAACATGGAATTTCAGGATAGTGGTCTCTGTGAGCAAAGATAATTGATTTACTGGAAGCAACATGGAGAACTGAAAATGCATTGGACTTAGTGGCAGAGGCCTGGGACCTAGTTTCAGCTCTGCCACTCTCTGCCTACGGGACCCTAAGAAAATCACTCTACTTCCAAGGATCTCAGATATTCTCAACTGAGAAATGTCGATGGAATATTGAACCTCACTAAAGGCCTGCATTCCTATGGTTCAATGTGGAAGTGAATTTTTCTCCACCACCTCTAACGTCAAAGGCACCAACAAACATTTTGACTTCATCTCAGAACCAGAGTAAAACTCTGTCTTTACAAGGACATATGCTCATGCTAATAAAATTTGTCATCTTTGTACATTGGATATTGATGACTAGAGATCTATTCATCCAATGGATTTATGTTGGGGCCAGAGAAACAATGGGAATAAGACAGAGTCCATTTCTTCCTCTGCACCAATAAGTTTCTGGGATTTAGGTCAGGGAGGTCAAAAATCTTCTAGCAGAATGCATAGCTTATAGCTAGTGTCATAGAACACTATATCAGAAATGATTGTACAAATAATTTAGGAAAACCTCCTCGTTTTTCATTAGGGTAAACTAATGAAGCTTCTCCAAGTCACTCAGGAAGCTATGATAATCTTAATTTATTCAATAAATATTTGAGCTCTAGATTTTCTGCTAGGGTCTAAGAAAACAGTAAACAAGGCACTTAACAAGGATTACAGTCTCTTTGAAGCCATAGATCATTAAACATCTTTTGATAAGTGTTATAATCTAGAAACCCATTTCTGAGGAATTTCAGAGCAGGTTTTCTGAGGGAGTCAAGTCTAGGCTGAGTTCTAAAGGATGGGTAGGAGGCTTAGAGCTAGGACTGAACTTAGGGTTTAATCATTTTCTACAGGACAGGACTAGAAGAACCAACTGAGACTTCCTGCTCAATGGGGAGTGGCTGTTGCTCCTGGGAGATAGGCCCACTTCTGCCTTGTCTAATAAAAACCATCAGCTATCTCCTGAGAAGCTTTATCTGTGCTGACTCTGCCCTTGGTTTCCATTGTTGCTGTTATATACTGTAGTGGAAAGGATGTGTCCTGCAGAGCTAGCAGACCTGAGTTCAATCCCAACTCTGACTATGGCTACAGCTGTGCCCCATGGGTAAAGCACTTCCCTCTTAGAATCTTCTAGCTGCAAAATAAGGGAAGTATCTCCTTAATAAGGTTGTTGAGTCTTTAATCAAATAATGAATATAAAACAGCCACAGCCTCCAGCAGCCAGGCTGCATAAAGAGCCCACAGAGAGTAGCTTTGAAGGGTCAGGCAACTGCAAACACCTGAAATTGCAGGCTTCCTGTCAGGAGTGACTAATAGACTTTGCAAAGGAAACAATAAATTCAAGGTCTCTACACACACTAAGAAACTCTTCTGTTCTGCTCCTCTGCTTCCTCATTATCAATTAAGATTATTATACACTTTCTTGGTGCTTTACATTAAGTCTATTAAAAGATATCTCTACAAACCCTTCATCCCAGGCTCATCACTACTCCGGACTTTCTGAGAAAAGAACAAACATAAAACTCAAATGTACAAAGTGACTGATTAGAATCAATTCACTTGGCCACAACGTGTGAAAAGAAGCACAGTTTCTGTTGTCTTACTCTTCTGGCATAAATTATAGTTTATTCAAATGGATTTTTAATAAAGAATCTAATAAAACTATAAATGTAGGCCCAAGCATGTTTTGAACAAAAGCGTCAAGTACTCCGTTCTACTCCTGCTTCAGAGGAGCTCACTCAGTGTGGTCAGAAATACTGATCTCTGGTGATCCTTTTTGATATGATGCAGAACAGAGTAGGTGGATAGATGGTTTCCAGGCATATAAATTATGCACACCCAATGTCTAATTTCTCTTCAGGAAGCAGAAATTTTGTGCACCAAAGTCCCCATCTTTAGTGGTGACCACAGTAGCTCTTGGTTGCCACATTTTACTCTATATAACTTCTGACTTATTTCTCCTTCAAAAGTTTTGTTAACCTTCCCATGAGGCTTTGCAAAGAAGGGAAATGACAAACTGCAAATCAACCACATTGGGCCTAGCCCAAGCTAATGAGTGGGGATTTGGAGATCTATAAGGTTGATCAAATGCCTGTGAGTTCTGACATGTGAGATTATTTCTCCTCTGCCTTTTCAGAAACAATGAGGATATCAATTCAGTCTTTTCTATTGAAGGATGTTATGCACCATCAGCTTCCAGACTCAGATTTTTACAATTTCAATGATCCCTAACCAATAAATCTTAATTCCTGTTGCAAAAATCCTATAGGGTTTACTCTAACTGCCGGACAAGCCGTCTGAGAAGTGCTTTTGTATCCTTTCTTCACAAATGCCAGTATGAGCAACAAAAGTCGAAGTGGTCACATGAGAGAGCTGAGCACAGTATTTTTAGCCCTGAGAAAGCTTCATTGTTTGATTTAATTAATCCAGTTAGTGACCCTTGTAGCATTACAACTAATTTTAAAAGCTCTATCAATGGGTGCTTATCCCCTGTAACTTTTTCTCATTTACACTAAATGTATTTTAACTGATACATAAAAACATAAAAAATTGTACATATTAATCAAGTAATATTATGTTTCAATATATGTATATATCGTGTGATGCTTAAATCATGTCAAACAAATGTCACCTAAACGCATACTATTTCTCTGTGGTGAAAACTTTCAAAATCCTTTCTTTTAGCTTTTGGAAAAGTAAAGTTTATTATTGTTATCTATAGTCACTCTACCATGCAATAGCATGACAGAACTTTCCCCTATGTAACTGTAGCTTAGTACTCATTGATCCCATGTAACTTTAATGAAGAATCACAATTTCAGCAAACAAGCCCAGGAAGGGAACGTGAGGTTACTCTAACCAACATTGAAAAAGGAACTCAAGTTTTCAAACTCGGCAGGTATTCTGCTATCGTGCACCACCTGTGTGTTAGTGTTATCATTGAGCACCCGTCACCTCCTTGCCCTTAAGTGTTTTTTTGGTGCTCTTTTATGCTCTCAAGTTCCAAATGTTAGAGCAGTGAGAACCCACAGCCCTGGGAATCTACAAAGACTTTCCAAGGTGTAAAGAAAATCCTATAGCATTCCAAGGATCAATTTCCAGATTTCCAAACTTCATCCATACCCTTTTCTAAAAAGAATGTGCCCCAAGTATACACCTCTGTTCACTAATAGCCTTTTTACAACTTGACCTAACATGAGCCATTGCTTTACCCTCCAACCCCAGGGTAAAAATTGGCACCAAAAAATAAAAATAAAAAAAGTAGAGGTACTTCCTTTCATGGCTACTCAAGTGAGTATAAGTTCTTAGGACATCCAGTGCTTCCTTGTCCTGCACATGCTCCATATTGAAAGGATGGTGCCAGAGGACACCAAGTCAGGAGCCAAGACTTTCACTACCACCCAGTGGTAACAAGAACTCCCTCCATCCCCACCTTGTCAGTGGAGGTCACTGGCCTAAACTCCCAGCCCTGCTCAGTAGTATTGAGGCTATTTCCCCCAGGGTACTATTGATGCTTGGACATCTGTGTCACCTGACAACAAGTGGGTGGCACCCAACTTTCCATACTAGCATGGTGTCAGAAGAGATCTGCTAAAAAAAAAAAAAAAAAAAAAAAAAA